>JAUTXX010046145.1:0-17910 GCA_032273605.1 Panulirus laevicauda
TCCATTCATCCCCATCGCCCCCCCGCCACACATGGAAAAACAACCCCCTCCCCCCTCATGTGTGCGAGGTAGCGCTAAGGACGGTTATAAACTGATATATGCAATATAAGAGGTTTTATACTAGGTTATGCTAAGGAAGGTTATGAACTGATACATAGGGTTTAAGAGGCTTTATGAGATTTTATTAAACTGGATTATTAATAACAGTTTCTCTACTTAATTGTTTTTGCACTGCAAACAACTCAACATCAACTTTAGAATTATGCCATGTTGCCAAATCCAATCAATGCCCATCCACTAATGGTAGCACTCAAATCTAGCTCTCTCCACCTAGTAAAGATAAAATCTCTTTGTGTGTATCTGATTATGTATCTGAGAGTGTTCTTTCTTTACAAGGAACACAGAAAAGAATTTCAAAATCCTTTTCACATTCCCAATCTCTACTACCTGACTGGAATTTTCTCAGCATACCCTTGTAACTATCTCCTCTCTTTTGACTCCATTACTTCTCATTACCCTTATCAAGTGGTAATTATAACGCTTTTGGAAGCTCAACAGACCAATCTGCCAGATTTCTTCTGTTTCCTTTGGGATGACCAAAGCTACTTCTGGAATGTTTGAAAACAGCTGGGGTTCAAGGGCTCTATCTCAGAAAGAGAAGCAACAACAAACCACATTTATGAAAGGGCCTGTTTTAACATTAAAAGAGCCATATCAAACCAGCTTCTTCATATGTTTTCCAATTATATAACTACAACTACTTCAGTATAAGCTATGGATGATAATCATATGTAGTACAAACATTTCCAAAAGAGTCATCATTAAAATCACTCGGCATATCTTGGATTTTCTGATAAATCTTTGTGGTGATGTAAATGTGGATATTACATCATAGTCACCATCTATAAATTTCATTTCTTTTATCTGATTGACTTTTTTATTCATTCTGAGCAAATGATCTTTGAGATGATCAGCCAAGTTCTCCTTTTTTCTTTTGGTATGGCTGAATTTATAAAAACAATACCTTCTCTTAAACTAATTATGTGAGAACAGAATTGTATTTTCCGATATATATTTATGGACGTTGTAAAGGACAGTATTTCTTATTCTCATCCTATCTGTAATGTAAAATTCCATCTGACAGCCATAAGCTATTCAATCATTTAGTTGTTATTTATTTCATTATGACTGTGCAATATGTGAAAGCACCTCTACATCTGAAATATTTTAGTGCCCCGTTCACTATTACCTATCATGAAAGTGAGATTTTTACCTGCAGTTACAATATAAAGCCTAATTTTAGCAGCATTATGTTAAATGGTGCTTCAAAAAGATTCACAATACACAGGACAGGATAGTGGTCTGTCATTCTGTCAGTTATTATGTCCAATTTTTGCCAACTGTGGTACAGTATCAGTTAAAATATGGTCAAAGAAAGGTTGAAACATTTTCAGTTGTCTGGTTATACTGGTGAAAAATCCCAGCTCAGATGATCCAAAAACTGGAATAAGCAGTGATAACATTGACAATGATGATTTGAAAAACCTGAAAAATTTTCTAATGATATGTGCACCAGGCTTACTGAGGAAGTAATGAAAGGACGGAAGCAAAAGAGCTCTATTAGTGAATGACACTATGAATGAATTCAAAATTCAAGAAATTCTTCCAATATAGCCAAAGTGTATGAAACAAATGGAACTGCAAGACATATTCAAGATAATTACTAAACCCAGTGAAAATCCTGTTGAGTCTAAACTTCAATTTTTTACAGGCACTGCTTCATCCACCCATGCAAAAGAGATCCTGTCAGATGCTTCCTTGTCCTCAGTTGTAAAGTACCTACAAAATATTTATCTTATAGCCCCTGTATTATAATGGAAACACCAATAATAACCTGACACATATGAAATCTTTTTATACATAATTCATACTTTACTTGCATCCTCTGCACATGCCAAGCTGAATATTAACCTAAAACCAGAAAACTCCAAAATCTGGCATCATTCAGGTCCCAAGCATTCCAGGTTTAGGATCACATACATATAGTAAGCAACAAGAGAAATAAGTATTTACAGTTTAAGAATCTTGAAACCTTAGATAGATATCTGAGTTGAGTAGAGTCACTAATAGGATCACTCAAACATATCAGTGATTTCTGTCAAATCTGTCATCAACAATATGAAATCTGTAACAAGTATGTAATACCTATAACACCTAATCCCATTTGATATTGCAATTTCTGAGGAAAATATATCTACAGAGGCAAACATGTTCTTGTTCATGTTCATGTTAATGTCCAATTGTAGGTAAGAACTTCTGGCAGGAGCATTAGGTAGTAGTCAGTGGGAACATTAAGTAATAGCCTTTGCAGACACTGCACTAAAGTTGCCCTATGCTAGTGGCCTGTTAAGGGTAATGCACAAAGGGGTAAGAAGCTGCACAGGAGTTCACTAGTTATGGAGACTATTTTCATGACCACCCCCTTGAGGGAGCACTAGGTGGGAACAAGTGTCAGAAACATAGATTGATAAACAGACATAGATGTTCATGTCCTTGACTAAATAAAGTATTAAATAATACATGCAATCCATAATTCAACTTTCATCAACTGAGGTAGGCTCAGCAAGTTAGAAAGGGTTATAAAATCAACATTCTTATACAATCATTCTTCCAATACCTATCAAGATACTACCTATGAGTTACTATTGCTAACCTGGATCTACTACTATAACACAACTTTTTAAACTTCCGTATAACCAGCTTTCACAATCTTTTTGAATTATAAGAAAAGCATTTGTAAAATAAACAGGAGAATTATGTAGCTTTGATATCATGTGCACCTACTTATTAGCAATATGGTAGCATGTGAGTTTTTTGGCCAAAGTGTCATGTGATGCCAAAAGCTGCACAACATCACTGGTTGGCAAGTTTTCACCTCCAACCATCTGAAATTTAAGAATCTCAGTTAAAAAATCACAGAAAATTATATGGTGTTCTTTACAAATATGGCAAAGGCTTATTGTATTCAATATGGTATGATTTCAATATATAAGTGAAGGTATGATATGTATCTAGGAAAAAAATACAGGTTTTGAAAACATAAATCTTTCCCTTCGAGATAATGTTGCTCAAGCGTGGCAGATTCCCTAGAACATTTGGTATTGTTTTTATTATACTTAGTCGCAGTCTCCCGCATTATCGAGGTAGTGCAAGGAAACAGACATAAGAATGGCCCCACCCACATACACATGTACGTACATAAATAGAATATATCCTGAGAAAATCAAGGGAAGGATCTTCTACCCCTTTGTCTTTCTGTTGGGGAAACTGACTTTCCTACCCTCCCACTTAGGTAATGGCAGCTTGCTTGTCTCATACCTGCCTTCAGCCAATCAGAGACTGTCAGAGATGACATCATCAACCTACTTACTTCTGATCATCAGGTAACTCAGCATCCACAGGTCACAGACATGACCCTAAAAGCAGTCACAGTTGGTGTAAAGAAAGGTTATTCAAAAAAGAGAGGGGAATGCAAAGCATGAAAAGGAATCCAAGAGAAAATGCTCAAGGGACACTGCCTAAGAAAGAAAATGGTTTTTCATCATCAGCACTTACATTTTTCTCTACTAAGGCCTCTCCTACAAATATGAGAGCTTACCCACAGGAAAAGGAGCAGTTTAGCAAAAAGGACAATTACAATAGACAACTAAAACCAAAGGTAGAAATAATTACCTTCAAAAGTGATTCAGAAGTACTATAGAACCTCTCTTGAGAGAGTAATCCTAAAACTACAAATAGTACATACATAACCTCCAAGCTATTAACCGACAAAGGTGGTGGACAGGTGCCAAAGATCCAATTTGTTGATTTCTCCAAAGAAATATTTCTCATGAACCTCCAAAGAAAGGTTTCTCATGAAAGCTAACGAGAGGTCCAACTGAGATTCAACTATGTATAAGGCATGAAGCTCTTCTGACAATGTCTTCCAAAGAGTTGATGATAACAGAATTATTCCTAAATGAAAGTTCCATTCTTAGCAAAAAATTTGGGTCTATCTTAACCCATAACAGGCTGCCATCACAGAGATTCTGAAGTCTGGATATAGCATAATAAGTGGCTTGGTGGAAAGAGAAGGGTTGGTGAAAGACATATAAGAATACTGCATCAAAATGACTAGACTGGATGGGATTGCAGTTATGTTGTGTTGGTGCTTGGCTTCTTAGGATTTTCAATGTATGTGTGGGTCAAGGTGAAATGCCTATGGATTGGCAAAATACCTGTATAGTGTCAATGTAGAGAGGCAAGGGGGAAAAAGTGAATGTCAAAATCACAGATGTATAAGTTTGTTGTGTGTACATGGTAAGGTATATTGAAAAGGAGTGATAGAGAGGGAGGTGGTATGAACAGAGCATCAGATTTTGGTCCTCCTCTCCTAAGAATTTTGCTGAAACTTTTATTGTGGCCCTTAACATTTCCAAAGTAAGTTACAGGGTGTAGCATATATCTTTACTTTCTAAATTCCCCTCCTTGGTTTCCCTGTTCCTTTCTAGTTCTTCCATTATTGCAGCAAGCATTAATGGAGCAAATTCTATTCCACCCTGCAGGAGTGTCAAAGGGAAGCTAAGAATTAATACAGAATTTACTAGATTAGGTTATATTATGTAATTTCTGTTAGATTTTGTTGAATCATGAAAAGCTAAAAAGGATGCAGCTAAACTTGACTATTACCTTATTTCTCAACCAACAATTACAGCACAAGATGGGGAGGACTATGAAGATATGTGAATATATGGGGTTAATTAATGGAAAAACAAGTGCAATTTGTAGAAATCTATAGAATTTACAAAATCTCTGCAAGCCTACCCTGGAATCCATGATTCATGACATATTCATCATTACCATGTAAATTGGCACCTGATGGGGAACCTGGGTAAAGCTAAAAGTCGCCCAGTCAAACAGCAGCTCATTTACGTTTGTAAGCAATATGTATAATTTTCAATCATTTTCAATCACATGTTTGTAATACATTTCGGCTCAAATGTTGAAATTCATGATAAATCCTAGCTGTTTGGAAAGGTAAGTCATTTTAGGCTTTCATGGATTCTGTTGATCTTTTGCAAGTGACACAAACTCATGTCATTTAACCCCACACTATCACAAATCTCTACATCCCTCCAACCTCACTTGGATATCATTGTAAGATAAAAAGATTGGTGCTCCGAATGGTACGAAATTTCTTCCATATCCTTAAGTTATTTCTGTGATGACCCTAAAGTAAACTTTTACCCTAACCTAACCTAAACTTGAAAAGTCTATACAAGAATTTTCATATGTTTTTACAGAACAATGACTACTGAATTAAGCTTCTTTAGTGAAGACAATAAAATGGATCTGAACCAAGCTGTACTTTCATGAGAATGTTAACCAAGCCAAGGGCTTGAAAAATGGTATTGGTGATGCATAACGAAATTAAACAAAATCTAAAAATTCTGGACAACTTTAAATTCAAATGCTATTATAACTGCACCTCTCAGCATATTCCAATGAATAGATGACTCTGAAAACATAAAAAGGACTTTATTCTGATCATATATAAAGTGCTCAGAATGTTCAGTTTTAATAGATGATCATATATCATATAACCCTTGTATTTTTAATACAAATAAGAATCTCTTTATATTTGAGCAATAAAATCATAAATCTTTGCTATGTGCTTAAATGTTGTTCAACTTGAAGTGGCTAGAAAACCTCACGTACTAACTACTACGTCACATTACAGGGTTACAACCTACCTTTTCTAACATTGATTTCTTTTCAGGACTGGTAGATGCCATGATGAATAGGATACATGTGCTCCATTAACTATAATTCTACATTTGGTGGTTTTAGTGAGGACACAAAGTAAAGAGTAATAAGTAATCTTGTACCATGTCCATCACGGGTGCAATACGAACAGGAACCTAAACACAGATGGAATTATTATGTTCAAACTGTTTAGCATAACTACATAGTGTATAAGACCTTTAAACTATCAAAGACATCATCCGGTCACCATTCATCATCCATCATCCCATCTTATCATTTAAATATCATTGATAAGAACAAAAATTTTGAGGGTTTCTGAACTGCTACTTCGTGATACTCGGAGTTACAGGATACCATTGTAATACAGCAAACCAGATATTCAACAAATGAGATAACCTTCAGGGACAATTATTCTCCTTACAACAGACTAGATTAGAAAAAAAAGAGTGGCAAGAGCTACACAATGGCATATTTCTGATCAAAGATAAGCATAGATTGTTCTTCGGGTCTCTCTCTCATCGTAATCTGGAATGTGGTTGGAAAAGCACCCAAGACCCCTTTTTTTTTTGCTTTCTAAAGGGTACAATTCCTACCAAATATTTTCGTTAGCATGCATGTCATTCTGCTGAAGAGGTATAACTGAAGGCTATATGAACTTATCTTTCTTATCTGTCTAGATATAATTGATTAAAGTAATCTACCACACTCGACGATATGGAACATGTCATTAAATTCATATGATTTTCAAAATGCATTTCGATAAACAAAAATTTTCATATGGTAAGCCTCCCTTCTTAAACGGATTCACGGGACTGCCATATTATGAGAGAGCATACTGAAACCACTAACATAATGTTATGATGAAATTGCGGGTGTGCCATCTTTTTAGGAATATTAGGAGCGAGAGTAGGGTGCAGAAATATGGGTAACTAATAACTGTTATATGAACAAAGGTTTACTGCTTGCTGTAAGCCGGTGTCACTCTGATCTACGGTGAAGATGGAATCTTATCGATTGCCGAATATCCTGAAATTTGCAAATCGAGGAATAGGGGAAAACAGAGTATCCTAAGCCGAAACCCGATTTCCTTGTAATTTCAGGGATGGTTCTGATGCGGACTCTAAACTTTTTAGCAGATCTATCCTGTTTCGATGTAAAACCTAAAAAAAAGAAAAAAAAAGTCAGAAAAACGGGCATCCACCTCCTCTGACTTGTGGAGGGAAGATCCATACAGTGACCAGAGGGTTTCAAAGGACTGGGTGTATGATAGCATTCGTTAACACTCATCTCTAGCTATCATGTGTTGATAGAGAATACTGCCTACGTATTCCCTGCGTGCCGTAGCAGAAGGCGACTAAGAGGGTAGAGAGCCGGTGTCTGGGAATCCTCCCTTCCTGCATTACTTTTCAGAAGTGGGAACAGAGCAAGGAGCCTAGTGAGGAAGTTTCTCTCTAATGCTCTGTCATCTGTTCTTGACGCTGTATTAGTTACGTGGGAAATGGTAAGTATATACGCATATTGGGTTCTTTCCATCATATTTGGATAAACTACTTATATCATATCAAATGTATCAAATTATTAAATCCGTGCAAATTACTTTGCTCCGTTAAAAACTTAATACTTATATCGTGTACAGAAAGTATTATACTCATCATATGCAGTGCTTGATATCTGGATGTCTAGATTTAGTATCATATCATTCAACGCATGATTGATCTATAAAACGCGTTGACATTATTATAAAGTCGGCGCCAGTGGAATAGATTCGTACACGGGATATGTAACGTAAACATTGTGATTGATTTTTTTTCCTTTGCCAGAGCTAGATATGAATGACGTCATGATAACTTGCGTCATCGAGTTGCATATAGCGATAAGCTCAGTTTCATTGAAATACTGCATTCCTTTCATCATATATATGGGGTGATATAACGCATAACTTTTTCTCTTGAAGGTTATACTCTTTCTCTCTCTATTATGATATAGGAAGACGAGTTGGGACAGGGGAAGGGACAGTCTGAAATGGAAATTAAGATTGAGGCTTGACTTTCTTTTTCCTTTCTTAGCATTTTGGCGATTTTCTATAATCTGGTGTGTGTGTGTGTGTGTGTGTGTGTGTGTGTGTGTGTGTGTGTGTGTGTCATTTAGTTTTTGCAAGGAGATTCACTAAAGTCAAACATTGTTTAATATGTACATCAATGGACAGCTGGAGATTCTTAAGAGCTCGGAAGCTTTGAGGGAAACCTAAAAGGACTAGTTTATACCTTTAGTAGCCCGTGCTGTTCTACGATGTTTTTCAAAGGCCTTTGATAAGGTCTTTGTTCGAACACACTAAATATGCTTCGAGCAGCAGAATGGTAAATTTCATCTAGTCCCTTCGAATATTAATGATTAAGAAAATATCATATCCTTAAAACTTTCATCTTTTAAGAAAGAGCTTAATCAAAATGCTTTACCAGTTTAATCACAATTCAATGGTGAATGATATAAAGTAAGTTTCACTATTATAACAAATATGGCTTAAACGAAGTGTGATACTGTTTCGAGCGTGTGCGAGGTGTTAGTGGATGTTTTCATAACATCTGATAATTGCATTTCATATCGGCCGTTATCATATGGTGCCAGAAATATAAAATTTTGAGTAGCTTATTCAACAGTTCTTGCGGGAACCGGGAGCACTATCGATGAGTAACATCTACCTAGAACAAAATGGGTTGGTAAAAAGATTAGCTGGGAGTCACAATAGTCGTCAAGACGTTTCTCAAGTCAGAATAGCATCAATGAAAGGTTATCACTAGCTAGATTCGTCAGTAATCTGTCAATAATGAAATTCGTCTGTATTATGTCATATTTGGCTGTCAGTTCTCCTTATTTCTATGGTTATAAAACTAGGTATAATGGGCAGTTGATTGATTTAAGTGACTGAGTTAAATTTCGTTAGTATACGGTTGTGCAGTGATGAATATTTGGCAGAAGACAACATATACAATATATAAAAACACATTGCCAATGTGGTTCTTATAGTTCAGACGAATCTGTTGTGGGAAAATTTCAGTAAACGCCTGAAATGAATCTATCCTTATAAAGTTAATTTGCGATATACGTTGTTATGATAATTCCTTGTCTTGATATTCGTATGATGTTCTATATTTCTTTTGAATGGATTTCGTATTACTTATGCATAGTCTATGTTGATGACGTTTCCTTATGACGTCATATAGTCTCTTGCTGTGGCCGAGGAAAAAGTTAAGATAAACATTGTACACGTCGCTACTTTGTTGTCATCATATCTGTTCAGAGATTTTCTGTTGATACTTTTTTTTTAACAAGAAACTAAGACCAGCACATACAGGAGTTTTTAAAGTAAGTTTTGCTGTAGTTGTTAGAGGACTAGTAACGTATGTGTGTATCATGAAAAGGTACTTCTATTATTTCCAGTGAATTTTGACAAGCTATGATGAATGTGATAATACCAATAATACCACTTAGTTGAGAGATATATATTGTAGGAAGTTGAGGATTAACCCTGGATTTGCTTAGAACAGAGCAACAAAACTGCAATCTAGGATCACTATAAAACTTACGTTCAAAGCGTGACGGTACGATATACTTAAACGAGATATTAAGAAATATTTTTGTAGATTAGTTGTATAAAGTGTGGGTAATAAATTTGGCCAGGGGTGGAGCGTGGTTGGGATAATTTTTATTTGCCCTCCATATTAGATAATGGTTAGGAGGGTAAGGAAGCTTAGGGGAAATGTGGGTTTGTAAAAGTAATAAAGTTTATGAAATGTACTTGTAATTAAGCAGCGTAGGTCCTCATCAGAATTTGCTTTGGGAAATGTCTACGTAAGTTTGAGGTACTCTATGCAGTATAGTCTATTGTGATGACAGAAATTTATGCACAGTATGATTTGCAACAATATATTATAATGAAGGATATTATTTAAGGGATGGTGGCGCCGTGCGAAATTGAAAATTTTCACACTTAGACAAATCATTTTGATTTTTTTTTAATGAGAAGTACAAATTTTGAAGTGATGAATTTTAATGCATACTACAAATGAATGGAAGAATGCATATGAAGTAGTAAATTATCAAAACCTTACATTATTCTCACAAATTCAGTTGACGTTAAGATGTTATTGGCAGAAAGTAATCCGAACTGCCCCTAAAAGTTTATACCTCAGCTCTATGAAAGTTGCAGAATTGTTTCAGAGCATAATTGTTTACAAACAATTGTACAAATACTTATACAGTATTGTTGCAGTTTTATATTCCTTTTTTTTTTGCTTTTTCTACAGTTTTCTTAAATCACAGCTCAAGGATTTAACCCCATTATTGAAAGAATTGCACGTAACACTTGTGTGGTTAGGTGGACGGGTGCACTCAAATCTGGTGGGTACAGTTGAAAGTGCATGGTAAGAGTTCCATCTCTTTCGGCTATTTTCTCATGTATTTTCAATGAATATTTACATAAACATTATTTATACATTAGATAGGAATCTGCTGAAGAGAATCATGTAGAGGAAGTATTTAGAAAAATTTTATTTGCCTTATTATTTATGGATAACAAGCTGAATATTTTGAACTTAAGGTGATCATGGTGACTCAAGTTGCAAGTAAGTTTTTCATCTTTATTTTCCTAAAGACTTAAACAAGTATTGATTCTTATAATAGTTAAGAACCTGCTGATGAGATTTGGTTTGGGAATAATGACGCTACCTTAACGCTACCTCGCTATCGTGGGAAATAGCGAATAGTATGAAAGAAAGAAAGAAAGATTGATTGTTTTAAACTGAAGGTGACCATTTGCATACACATTTTGAATATGTGAATAGTTAATAAATCCCACATTAGATAAGACCCTATTGAAGAGAATTGTGTTGAAAAATTATGTGAAATATACAAGTTAAATTTTCCTTGATGATATCATTTCAAACTAATGAAATTTACTATTTAAGGTACCAACAAGCTGTGCAAATGGCAGTGTGCAGCAGCCTGAGAGAGTATGTAGGTAGCAAGCCACCACTGGCAGTGTTTGCTACTAGTATTGCAGCATTTGCTGTTGTTCTGGTTGGTGTCTCTTTATACCTACAAGGTCACAAGACTGAAATTCTAAACCCAGACATAAAGGTGAGTTTTTAAATATTGATTACGTGAGTATTGTTTGTGCTGAGGTTTGAAACCTTGCCGTATATTGCAGTTTTATATGCTTTTTAATGTTCAAAATCTTCCTTCTAATAAAGCTGTCCTTTTCACAGAAATTTCTCTGAATAATGAAACTATCATATGATTGTTCTTAACATATTTTTGCAGTCCACAATAATAGTCTTACGCCTGTTTTAAGAGTTTTCAGTGGCTAAATTGTGTCCCTGCACTGAAACTTCATTATCATTTATTGGTAGATTATAGCATTTTACTGATCATTTTGTGATACATTAAGTGATTCAGCATGCTTTCCAGAGCTGGGCATTATTGGGAATACTTTTTCTGTCCAGACAAAGGAAATGATCTTCTTGCCTTTGAGGACTTTTTGTGCAATGCATGCTGTTAGTAGTCAAAGGAAAATAGTTCAGTCTTGTAAAATACTTTCATTTTAACAAAATAAATCATGGCATTGGTAAATGTGAAACAGGATTATTATGGATCTTTTAGTATGACCCACAAGTGATTACATCACCTCCACAACATACATCTGAGTTCATTTTGACCATCTTGTCAGATCACAAAATGGATGTAAGTCAGACGCATGTCAGCTTGGCATGTAGAATTCATATACTGTACAGTATTATTTTATCCTACTCAGTTTCTATCATGATTGTCACGTTTTTTATTAGCTAGCTTCATTATATGATTCTTTAGTTTTTATGTTTTGTTTAAGATTCTTTTCTTCACATTTCATCCTTTTTACTTTTTAATTCATATTTTTTCCCAAGTGTACGTACTAATGGTCGTAAGTCGCATAGGTTGTAAGTAAGGGATCAGATATATGCAACTTTCCCTTTGTGCGTATACTAAAGGTTTGGTGCAGCAATGTACCCTTCCCTTTCTTGTAGTTCTTCTGTGAGCTGTTGAGTTACCCAAGGTGAGGAAGGAGAATGCACAATTATTTTTTGTGTCAAGATCTTTTCATATACACAAGTCCTTTTCAAGGTCAGATCATGCAAAAAAAAAGGGAGGTGGGGCTGCCAAAGAGAGGAAGTGGGAGGTTTCAAAGGGTTTAGACTGTTTACAGTCTAACAGTTCTTCTGTCACTTTAGTGACACAAATTTTTGTGGGACCTCTTCCACATAACCTTGGACTCAAGGAGGAGGGTTAGTGAATTACAGTCTGTTCTTACACATGATACTTCTTATCTTTGAAGACAATCTGTTGTAACCTAAGATAAATCTGAATCCTATATTTTTGGCTAAGAATGAAACTGATATTTTGGAATACCTTGTTATCCATCCTTGAAAGACTTCACCAAGAGAGCATCATGTTTCATGTATAATAAGTTGATTCATCTGTTGAACTTGGAGTCTTGCTTCATGCCACTTCCACTTTTAGAATTCTTCCATTGCCTCTAATCCTCAGTCACCCTTATAACATCTTTTCCTGAGACATCCTTATCCCTAATTATTTCTCTCACTACTAAAGCTGTCAGTCTCATCTGTGGTGTACATGCACCATCTGAAAAGGTATCCGTGTTCCTTTTTGGTGACTTTGACTCACATTCACATTGCCTTTTCTCATTGTTCTTCATTCTGTCTACCCTCCTGATTCCAACTATATTATGTTGATTATCCTCTAGTATTTTTAATCTTGGGATTTGCAACCATACATGAGCACTGGTAGGATTGCTCCTTCATGCAAATGTTTTGCTCACTCTATACTTAAATTTTTTCAGTTCATCAGACCTCCAGAACATCCCCAGTTTTCTCCCTTGTATGACTCTCCTTTTAACTTCAGCTCAACCCCTACCATCCTTACTAAACTTTACATGCTTATAGTTAAACTCATACATTTATTTATTCCATGCAAACTGACTATCTCAGCTTTCAGAACGTTTACAGATCAGTGTAGACATTCCTGATTAGTTAGAATAATTATTTGTAGATATTCTGACAAACTAGCCAAAAAATATGAAATATTGTATACACAAATCAAGTGTCTTTGTTTGGCAGGACTGGAACAGTTTCTACAGAACTCTGTCTGACGTGGAGGTTTGCTTTCCTGAGAGTGGGACTTCAGAAATTACTAAGATAAGATCTAGACGTGAATTACCTGCCACAGCAACATTGGTTCCGGAGATTCCTGTTAATGAAACTGAAGCAAATATTACAATGAGTATATTAGCAGATGTTAATGTTGAGAAAGGTGGCCGTGCTATGGAAGGAATGACACTCCACTCCTATATTTTAGCCAGACACCTTGGATTTAAACGTAAGTGACAGAATAGCACACAACACATGTATATGTGAGCATATTTGGGAATTAAGGGAATGATTTTTCTCTTCCCTTTTCACCTTGCTGCTACACATAGGTCCTGTTTGAAGTGAACCACATATCATATAGAGAAGCCATACTTTGATGCTGGATAAATTTTTTCTTTCTTAGGGTAAAGAGATAGTTCAATTCTAGTAGGTTTTCTCATATAGGAAAGGTACCAGGAGAATCTTCCATATTTGCTGCAGAACTACATGATATTCAGACAGTACTTATGTTATTGAGCAATCTCTTAAAAAGAAATTTGTAGTCTGCTCCAGTCCCATTCCATGGTTTGAAATGTCTTGAGACTGGATTGTAAAAATCTGTTCAGAGCATAAAGGTGTAGAATTTTGCTTGTGTCCTGGACTTGCCAGAATCAGCAGAAATGAAATAGCAGATGCTGAAGCTAAAGCTGTCATATCTAGCAGTCTGTGTGCGATAGTTATACCTCACAAGGCTTTTATGAGCAGAATGAAAAAATATTTTGTAAATGGGAAGCTAAATGGTACTTAGAAGCCCAAAATAAGTACGAACTACGGATGTTGAAGATGTTGAAGTATGGCATTCATCCTTAAACTAGTATTACCATTTTGAGTTTTTTTTTCCAACAGATGATTGTTTATACAGTACTACATTGACTCAGGGTCACTTAATGGTAAAGGGACCTGCCCCAGTATGTGACACCTGTAATTACAATATTACTGTGGAATGTATATTAACAGAATGTAAAAAGATATATGAATCTCAGAGTCAGATATCAGTCATCATATTTAGGGGATTTTATCTCCTCTAAAAATGACTTCCAAAAGCCACTCTACTTTTGATACACTAAAGATCAGTTCTAGAGTGATTATAGTGTTTGTATTAGTCTGAATTGCAGGCAACCTCATATAACATTCAAGTTCTCATATCAATATTTGATATGTTCTTAATATATTTATTTAATGCAGTGGAATTATTACTGTTATAGTGTATATGGAGTGACAATTCATCCATTCAAAACAATCATGAGCGTGAATACAAGAGTGATGAGTTTTTTGGATATAGATTATCAGTGATTAGCAATGTATTTTTTAGGGTATGGAATCCTCTGGTAGTTGGTGATGGTGTTTGAAGATGATTCTGCACACCCAAGCAGTGAGAGTGGGTTTGTTATATGAATATATTGATGCAGAGGCAGAAATTACCATAATTAAAAGAGATCTTATTTTACATATTTTTCCTTGGAAATTGATCAAGTCTGTTGTTTTTACCTTGCCCTAGCATGTAAGATTTGTAAATCACATAAGTCTACATTTTTATTTTCAAAAAGGTAAATGAAAACAGCTATAATTGTAGTGATAGTTATAGTATCAAGATTTACCCATATTAACCCTGGTCTTCCCACAAAGGATGAATGCCCCTCTAGACTGGATCCATCCTTTGTAAGTGGGAATGAAGTTAATGAGAGTAGGTGATTGTTATAGAAAAGAATTGATTAGACCATTTGATTTTATATATACATTTGTTCCATTGAAGTCATATACCCAACTGTATAATAGATTTAGGAAAACATGAAATTTTTTTGTGAACATTTAGATTTTATTTGGTCCTTAACCTTTAGTTGATAGTTTTGATGAACACTACATCATTTTATTCATATGAAATAAAAAGAGCACTATATTTTCTATATTATTTGACAGGGGATCTCAGTTCTTTAGAAGTGACAATTGAATTAGCCCCTAGGATAGCAAAAAACTGGACGGCTTGTATGATGTTCTCAGGACCAGCACACCTGCTCCCTGACTCTCCATTGACACCTGCCAACTGCACCATATCTAAGGTATTACCCTGGCCAGTCTTCAAAGATCAGCAATTCTTTTCCCATTTTCCCCCTTCCATCACTTTCCCCCATCCTTCTTCTGCTGTATTCACTTATGCTTATTTATTTTACTTGCAATGTGCAAAGCCTACAATCCCATGTGGGTGTGGGCTTCCCATAGGCTTTCAGGTCACAAGATGTGATTGGGGATCTCATGGACCATTGGTTGGTCTGAAATGGAAAGCTTTTGTCACCTCATGGTCCATGGGATAGTGTACTGGCCTGCTGCAAGGTTGGACTGGATTCAAATCTTTCTCTCCCACAGGTGAAGTATCATCATTTATTACATGTATTCAGTACATGTTAAAGATGTATAAACTTTACTGTGATATTGGAGGATTGATTTAATGCTACCTACAAACCACGCAGACACGGGCTTTCCTTGGTCTCTCATGTCACAAGATGTGATGGGGATCACATGGACCATTGGTTGGTTTGAGATGGAAAGCTTTTGCTGCCTTTTGGTCCAATGGATAGCGATTGGCCTGCCACATGGTGGACTGGTCTCAAATCATCCACACTCATAGGTGAAATGTTATCATCTATTTTAGAAAGAGGTTCTGTGTAACACCAGGGTTCTTTGATAGAAATTGGTCCTTGGGTATTCATAAACAAATACAATTACACACACACACAGAATGATAGTGGATCATGAGAGCTGAATGATTGTAAGTGCTTATCCACCTTGAAATGAAAGAGGTAAGTTGGAAGATAAGTGTTTTAGAATGAGCTGAGTGAGTTTTTTAGCAGTTTTGCTGTAAGGGACTGATGGGTGATTTGAGTATGGAAATAGGCCATGTGGAAATTGATGGTTTAATTTGGGAGAATGGGATACCCAGTGTTATGAATGAAAATGGTGAATAACTTGTGGAGTTATATGCTGGAAATGGAATGGTGATAAGGAATACCTGGTTTAAAAAGACGGACATACTTTAAGATACATGGGGGAGTAGGGGTGACAGAAAGTGGGCATTATTGGATTGTGTACTAATTGATAGGTGTGCAAAAGGGAGACTCTTGGATGTGAATTGGCTGAGAGGGATATATGATCATTACTTGGTAGAGTTAATGATAAAGGTTTGTAGAAATTTAAAGAAAAGGAAATGATATGGGTGGGAAGATGGTGGGGAAAGTGAACGATCTTAGAGAAAAGGCTTTTGTAAAGAGATAAATAACAGGAGTCACTAAAGTTAGGGAGTGGTTGAGGAATGGAAGGTATGTAGGGAAGCACTGATTACATGCATGAGAGAAGCATAAGACTCATTAGGCACTTTCCACTTGTTGAATGTTGTAGGTACATAAGGTTCTAACATTATACTGTAATGCAAAAAATGCCAGTTGTATGTCCACCATAACTCACAGATATTAGACTGGCTACTGCTTGGTAATGAACAGTCACTTGTCAAACTAATTCCTTGTCATTGGCATGAAATGTACTTTTTTGAAATTTTAACTTTTTAGTGTGTTTTACTTACGTTTCATTTGTTTCTTTGTTGTTAACGTTGTTAACATACATAGTAATCTGCAGTATTATGTTTGGTGGCATTGCCACATGCTGGTAAATGATTGGCAAGTAATCACTTGATAGAGTGACCACCCACTATTGCTGTGTATGGCTCTTGAATTTTTTTTCAACTTTTTTAGCGTATGTTATTTGATTATTTTTTTCATGGATAGTAGGTCACTGGGTAATGGGGACCAGGTGCAAGTAGCTCTGCTTATTCCTATACTGACTGGTGAGTGATCGCTTGCTTGAGCAACCACCCATAATTGCTGTTTTCAGTTTTTGAAACTTTTTCAGTTTTTCTTGTGTATTTGTTTTTATTTTTTCATGGATAGTGGATCACTGGGTTGTTGTTAGTAACCTTCTGTATGTACTGGTATTATTTTGCAGGACACTAAACCAGTGGAAGTAATGATGGCTCAACCATGGTTGGTACAAGAACTAAAAGAATGGTGCAGTGCTGGTAGGTTGGGCAGCCTAATGGTGGCTGCTCAACATGAGCTGAATGTGTATTTGTCTGAGGTAAGAATTTTGTTTTATTTCTAATATAACCAAAGGCAGTGTATAGAAAATGTTCTTTATTTAGGTTTTTAAAGATGACCTTATCATATGTTCTGTGGTATGCAGAGAGTGAGAGATTGAAGTCATGTATTCTTGTGTTTCTGTGTATAAATTTTTTCCGTATTTTGTAGTTCCTGGATTTTGATGTTGTACTTTATCTGTATCAGTATCCTTGCTAAACTTTTTTTTTATATAGTCACTAGTAGAATATATGCCAGAGAATCTTGTGTACTAAATTTAGCAGTAATAGGGACATCAGGATACTTCTTTTTCCATATGTGCTTGAATTAATTACTAGTGCCATCTCTTTCTTGGTAGGAGGGTGCTCTTGCATGAGATTAGGGATTCTCATAAGATTTAAACCCAAGCCTGCTTGATTCATAGTCAGTTACACCAGTTCTCATCAAAACTAATCATATGATTTCCAAGTTTATCCATAGTTGATAATCACTTACAACGTAGTATAAGAGACTGAAACAAGTGATATGTAAATATCACACACAACTTTTGCTTCTCCTAAAGGGATCATCCACTGCCTTGATTTTATTAGTTTGAAGGGATGGTAAAATGTTGTTCACAGTGTACTTAACAAATTCATTCCTGAAACTATGAAGCCCTGAAAATTTAGGGTTTGAATGGAGAAAAACTGGAGGAAGTGAAATGTTTTAGATATCTGGGAGTGGATTTGGCAGCGGATGGAACCATG
>JAUTXX010046255.1:0-17909 GCA_032273605.1 Panulirus laevicauda
TTCCTTCCACCTCAGACACATATATCCTCTTTGTCAATCTTTCCTCTCATTCTCTCCATATTTCCAAACCATTTCAACACACCCATTTCTGCTTGATATATGTTAAGACTTTAGGATTGTTCTCAGAGAGTGTTAGTCTTTGAAATAAGTGCCTTTAAAGACCAAGGCAAAACTTAGTAGCCATACAAATATTATCAGGGTATTCAAAATAAGCTGTGAATGCAGCGCTTCACATGATAGCTCCTGGCACTTACCTTTTATATGTAAGTCTGCATAAGAGGACTTACAGCTTTTAAGGGTCAAGGATTTACCATATATGTTATATTTTAGTATTGACAGTGAAAGTCTACCTTTTAGCCTGTGGACTGGACTGCTGCTGAGAATAGCTTGGAGGTTGAAATGACTGTAAAACCTGTTGAATGGGCAGTTCCTGGGACACACGCAGGACTAGATACCCTGAATGAATTCTGTCTGAAACGTCTTCGTAAATATGCCAACCATCGGAATGATCCAAATGTGAAGGCAATCAGTGATCTCTCCCCTTGGCTGCATTTTGGTAGGTTACAAAGGAATGTATATGGTATACAAAAGTTTAGATGTATACCTCACGTAGAGCTTATTGAATATAGTTAGTCTCTTTTTTTCTGAGCATGTTTGAACATAGTTACTGTATGCATTTTCTGAATTTAGTAGCAAAATTTTGCAAATTGTGACCTTTATTTGTAGGTTTAAGGGGAAGATAGGGGAACAGATAAAGTTGCTGCAGAAGCAGGTAATAAATAGTAAGAAGACATGGTGGAATGATATTGAGAATCTTTAGAAGGCCATTCCATAGAGTCCTATGTGATAGCTTTGTGTTCAGGGAGAACATTTAGAGAACCTCTTGCCATGTTTAGACCTAAGATCTTACCTTTTTTCACAATCTCTTAATCAGTTTTAATGAACGAAAACCCCAGTTTGGGCTAAATATGAAATTATTAAATATGGAAATAGTCTTCTTTCATCCACTCTTATAAGTTTTCATTAACAGAGTGTAGGGAGCTTCATGCCTTGCTCATTTGATTCCCATTAGAGACACTATGGACTTAATCAGGATTACCAAGAGGGTCGGTATTTGTACACCCTGGTCCTTCAAGTCTACTTTGGTGTAGTGCATATCTCTACATGGATTTAGGATACATTTTTTGGCTCAAGCTAGGCTTTATGGAAGAATGCATGATGTGATAAGATTGCCTTTACCTTAGTCTTCTTCAAAAATCCTTTGTTGGGCAAAATATGATTGAATGATCTTTGACATTTTTCATTTACCTTTGTCAAACAGACTTTTGTTTAGATGTTGTGGATTTACACTGTGGGGCTCTACGGATTTCTTCTTCAGGAGAATCAGTTTCCAGGATTCATCCAATTCACCTTGAAGTCTTTTATATCTAACCCCCCTCCTTCATGTTAATATGCTCTCATGCTCATGGGCAGACTGTAGAGGATAAAAATGTGGGTTTTGAATACTGAAAAGCCTTTTCTTTGGAAGACTCTCCTGTGAGCAATTTTCTTTTTTTTTCAACACCAGCCTTCCCCTCCTTTCTGAAAACCTTTTCTTGTACCATCAGTTATCCTTGTTTGGTGCCTACAGTCGATGAGTCATGATCACCAAGCAGCTGGTAGGAGGTGGGTCAGTGACATCTACCTTGTGGTCATTGCTGATTGACTGAGCGATGACCACTTTGGGTTGTTCGTAAAGTGTGATTGTGATGTCACCTCACTGAATTATGAAGGAAGAAAGAGTCCAGACCTGTATATTCCCAGGAATTGATCATATGCTATGGGACACTTCCTTGGAGAGAAAAGTTTCTTCAGTTTTCAAAACTTACATAATTAGGTATCCTCCGTTATGGTTGGTCAAACAAAACTTCTATATTCAGATTTCCTCTGTTGATGGTTGGTCATACAAAACTTACATAGCAAGGAATCCTGTCTTAACAAAAACTGCATTGCTATTGATTGACCTAAATTTATCATATTCCATACTTTGTTATGATAAGATCTTCACAAATTATAGACTCAACTTTATTATCAAATTCTAGTACCATAAGAAATGGTTGCATATCTGAAAAATGAAGCCTACAACAGAGGAAGTATGATAATTCAAGTAGTTAAGGAAAAGTAAAAAGTTGATATTAGAGTGGCATGAAAAGATAATAGTTATAGAAATTGAGAATATATGGATGACAAAAACTTTAAGTTTTGTGGCAACCTTTTAGATAGGATCAGTGTAATTTTTTTATAGAATTAGAACCATTATTAGTAGGTAAACAAGAGATTTAATCATTCTTTACACAACCATTTATCTTACCATAATTATGTTGCATTTACATATAATGTTATTTATCAGTTCTTATGCATAGAATTTATATTCTTTTCACCTTTATAGGTCAGATATCAGCCCAGAGATGTGTTCTGGAGGTAAAGAGATATAAAAAACAACTTGTTGATGGAGTAAATGGTTTTATTGAGGAGACAGTAATTCGACGTGAACTGTCAGAAAATTTCTGTTACTACCAGAAGAATTACGATCGTATTGATGGAGCATATAATTGGGCTATCACAACTTTGAATGATCACAAGTAAGTGCTTACACAGATAATTTTTTAAGATGTTGGTGACTGTTATTGATTGGTCAGTTAGGATTTTCATAGTAATGATCATGGTGAGGTGCCTGAGGATTGATGGAATGCTATTATATATAGACATGGGGGACAAAGGTAAATGTTCATAGTACAGATGTATAAGATTGTTGAGTGTACCTGGTAAGTTGTAACGGATAGTGTGGTTTTTAAGAATTTTTATGAAAGAACTTTAAGAACTTTAAGAAACGGAAGGATTTGTATGTGGATTTTATGGATCTGGACAAAGCATATGATAGGGCTGATAGAGATTCTTTATGGAAGATATTGTGAATATATGGTATGGGAGGAAGCTATTAGAAGTAATGAGGAGTTTTTATCAAGAGAATGAGATGTTTGTGGAAGTAGGTAGAGACGAAGGTGAGAGGTTCCAAGTGATGGTGGGTCTGTGGCAGGGATGTGTGATGTCATCATGGCTGTTTAATCTGTATATGGATGGGGTGGTTAGGAAGACGAATGAGAGGGTTTTGAGGGAAGGGGTACGTCTGCAGTCTGTCAGGGATGGAGTAGCTTGGGATTTAAGTCAGTTACAGTTTGCTGATGACACTTCTGGTGACATATTCAGGTGAGAAACCACAGAAGTTGGTTTCTGAGTTTAGTAGAGTGTGAAAGGAGAGAGTAAGTATGAATAACAGCAAGGTTATTAGGCTTAACAGTGGGAAGAGACATGTTAGTTGAAGTGCAATTTTGACTGGAGAAAGCTAAGAGGAATTAAAGAGTTTTAGATACATGGGAGTGGAAATGACAGCAAATAGAACTGTGGGAGCTTAAATGAGCTATGGGGTGGGTGAAGAGGTGAAGGTCCTGGGTGCAACAAGGAATGTGTGGAAAGAGAGGTCACCATCTGGGAGAGCGAAGATGGTCATCTTTGAAGGTATAGTCATACCAACAGTATTGTATTGATGCGAGGCTGTGGCGGAAGACAATATGTTGGAAATGTAATTTTTGAGGGCAGTAAATGGTGTGAGATTTGATTGAGTAAGAAATGATAGGGCATGAGAGGTGCAGTAATAAGAGTGTGGTTGAGAGAGCTGAAGAGGGTGTTCTGAAATTATTAGGACATATAGAGATAAATAAAGATAAAGAGAGAGAAATTGACACAGAGGGTATATACATTGGAAGAGGAGGGGACAATAAGGGGGAAACTGAATTGGAGATGGAAGGATGGAGTGGAAAAGGTTCTGAGTGCTTAGGACTTGAACGTGCAAGAAGGTCTAAGACGTGCACGGGATAGAAGGAATTAAAGTGGTTTGGCATACAGGGTGAAATACGCTGTTAGTGGACTGTACCATGGCATTTGAATTGGTAGGGATTACCACCGAAAGGTCTGTGAGGCCTGTTTGTGGATATGGGGCAATGGTTCCAGGACATTACTCATGACAGCATGAGAATGGATGTGAGCAAAAGAGGCCATTTCTTGATCTGTTCCAGTTGCAACCTTGCGAACTTGGGAAATGCCAAACAGGCATAAAACAGTATAGGTATTTATTGCATTATAGGACAATCATTAATGAAAAAATACACACAAAAAAAAGGTGAATGAGCTGAAAGTCATAAATTAAGATTGTTTATGAATTTATATTGGCCAGTTGTCTTTAGATGCTGCACCCAGGGTTCACTGTGCAGATGATGGCCAGACCCCTGTTAGGACCCTCAAAGTTTTACAAAGTAAAGGAAATTTATGTGGAATATTAATATAGAATATCAAAAATGCCTTGCAGAGATGGCAGTAGCAAAACTGTTAATGATGCCAATGAGACAAAACATTGATTAGTCCAATATGTTGCAAGTGAGAATTCACCTTTGGTGAGGATATATCGTTTTTGGTGGACAGAAAGGAGTAGTCTTTTTGCTCTTAAGGAGTCCCACATTTCCATGATCCTTTGTAGAGCTGAAGCTGCTGGATCCCCATATAAGGAGTTTTAAGGCTATGTAGCAATAAGTTATAATAATATCCCTTTTGTTTCAGCTTTAGTTCTAAATATAGTTGACAATTTTTTTGCCCTTTGGGGTTCACCATAATCAGAACAGAAAAGTGTGGTGTTGATGTTTACATTGATGCTGTTACTGAATCCAGTCATTCTCTTATTATATAACTAGCATTACAGTCACAACAACCTTCCAGTCCATTATTACGTCACCGCCGTTCTTGTGCTCACATTTCGTGCTTAATTCATTAAAGTACCACATCTCTCACTTCTTGTTGCAGTAATAATAAATCTTTATGTTTGTGAAAATTATTAGATTTATTCTTTTACAGGAAAGACAAAAGGGCTTACCTTTACTCAAGGGAAACATTTGTTGAAGCCAGAACCCATGACGATCTATGGAATTCAGCTCAGGTTAGTTTCTTTTGCATTTATGTTGAGTAAACATTCACACAACAAAGAGTGGAATGACATTCTTTCACCCACTTTTTTTTTCCAAAAAACCCCTTACCTGTGCAATTTCTATCCTGCTAAGGAAAGGATGAATTATTAGGATATATATAAATGATAATGGGATAGTTGTTGTACATGTGGCACCGTCCTTGCTGTGACTGCAGACAGGAGACAGAGAAGACCACTGTTTTATAGTATAGATCTGAGTGTTGTGTTAGCGAGAAATACTGATCCTGTCTTTCAAAAGTGTACAAGTAAAGGCAGCAACAGCAGCTGGAATGGCAGGGATGGGGAGTGAGGTAATTTACTTTGGAGCTTTCCATATTATTGGTAGAAGGAGGTAGATGAGAACTTTCAGTATTTGTTGATAAAAGGTCTGAGTTATCTAGAATAGGAGGAACCCATTTATTAGGCAAGGGATTATAGGAGAAGGGAAATGAGCAAGAGTACAAGTTGTGGGAGGGATTGGAAATGGGCATTAAGGACACTTGGACCTAGATATGTTTCTTAGCACTGAACTTTTATTTCCCCATAATTCTCTTTAATGAATCTCAATCCAGGTCATTATCTTTGTTTTCAGAATGTCACCATTTTAAGTAACATTGCATTTGGACTACCCCTTTGCTTATATTTATGTGTAGCAGCTCTTATTCTGTATAATTCATCAAGAAATTTCAACACTCATAATTCGTGATCTGAAAAAAGAAGTTATTTGATAATTTGCATAATCGTTCATTTTGTACATGGAATAAAATATATGCATGCTTCAAAGAAGTAATGATTAAGTCATATTATTTTGGTTGTATAGGTATTATCCTATTATTAATGTATACTTTGACAGATTCAGCTTGTGAAAGAGGGAAAGATTCATGGATTTATGCGAATGTACTGGGCTAAAAAAATTTTGGAATGGACAGCCTCCCCTGAAGAAGCCTTGAAGACAGCAATATTTCTCAATGACACATACAGTCTTGATGGTAATGATCCAAATGGATATGTGGGTAAGTTTATTGTCTTTTGTGATTTACATTTCATTCATATATGAAAGTACATAAATTTGTGGAAGTACCACTTAATAGATATTAAACTTACATCATGTTAAGATTAAGTGCCCTGAAGTAACCAGTTACCTTTATTCTTTTCTCTCTCATGTGTTCAGAAATTGGGGGAAAGCTTCTTTTCTGTTAAGACTTCCTTTCTTTATGCAAATAAGAGTCTGTTTTACTTATTCATTAATCAAACCAGCATGTAGAATACTGAAGCAAGTTTTAAAGTTTCTGGTGGATTGTTGTACTGTGAAGGTATGAAGAAACTAACCATAATGGTTAGGTTTTTAGCACAGAAAGATTGGACAAAAAGACTTATAAAAAAAAGTTTTGTATCACTTGCATAAAGACCATAGAAATTGTGAGCAATGGCCTTCAAGGGCAACTGTTTAAAAACTGAAGTCTATGGTCATTTCTGAGTTGAATGAATACCATGAAGCTGTTGTAACTCTCAAATGTAAAAGGTGGCTTATGTTGGCTGTTAAGGCCAAGCTTTGGTACTCTTGGATCCTGCCTTTGATCCTGAGGTACCTTCATTAAAATTTAAGGGTGATAGGTTGGCTATTTTGAATGAAATGTAATCTATAAAACTTTTGAAAAGTGAACTTTGATGGCCTCAAAATAGCCTTAGAGGCTGATATGTGGTACCTTGAAGCCTTGCCAAGATTATGAAGTATGTACAATCAAAATGAATTTACAAACACATGATAATCTGTATTAGATTTCCTTTTTCTAAGTGTACATTTATTTTTCCTATTTTGAATTCTTTGATGGTAGTTTGTACGCATGACAAGTAAGTGTAAAATGATGAGAGTTTATCATTTCAGTTTAGTGAATTATCATATTTGATATAACATCAGATTGTGTTATATCACCAAGCTCATATAAATTTTTTTTTTATGCGAAGTGTGGGCCCTAAATGAAAAAGTGAAAAAGAGGATGGATGTTTTGGACTGAAATTGTTAAGAAAAATTTGTGGTATGAGGAGAGTTGACTGAATTAGAAATGATAGGGTAATAGAGAGGGGTGGAAGCCATTTCTCATGCAAAACTAATGTATCCAGTTTTTCCTGTTTAGACTTGTCTGCAACTTGCATGCTCTTTCATTCTTCATTTATTCCTCTTATTCACACATATGAATCTTATCTCTTGTTATAAGCAATTGAAGGTACATAGGTTTCTTTCAAGACTACATTCATC
The DNA here is from genome assembly GCA_032273605.1 of Panulirus laevicauda. Taxonomy (NCBI): domain Eukaryota; kingdom Metazoa; phylum Arthropoda; class Malacostraca; order Decapoda; family Palinuridae; genus Panulirus; species Panulirus laevicauda. The sequence goes on from JAUTXX010046255.1 coordinate 7,308, forward strand.
ATCTGTGTCAGACTATTTACAGAGCTAGGGTCCTTAGTCCCAGCTGCATTTTTATTAAAAGGCAGCAATGTGTAGTTTTTTGTGGTAGAATTTTTCCCTGCTACCTTTCAGCTTTTCATCATTTATTGTTTGATTTGTGTTTAGGTTTCTTATTATTTTCATTTTAAGTTATATTTTGATGAAGATAGCTCTGTTTACATTTGGTTAGATTTTCTTTTTTGTTTTTACTTATTTTTATATTGCTTCAATGGGCAATATATAAAAATATCAGGACATATCAAAAATAAACCATAACATTAAAATTGAAGTAAATAGTATCAAATGACAAAGGATTATAACTGTAGTATATAATTTAAGATAGGAGTAGCAGTTGGAAAATGCCACTTCCTGAGTTAATTCTTTTTCTTTTTAAAGTGACTGCACATGGAAATCACTTCTGTTGTAAAGTAGTATAAAGTTTCAATGATATTATAAAACCGATCAAGGCATTTATATGTCAAATACCCTCACGAATGATAAGGATCACACAGGATATACATCTGTGGATGTTTTTTGTCACCTTTACTTTTTCATACCATTTTTTATTTCAAGGTATACATGGTCAGCTTGCTAGTAGTGGTTATGTTCACCTCAAGCAGTGGATATGGGCTCTTGCAAATGGGTATCCAGGTTCCACTTACCCATGGGGATATTTTCTTTGATGAAGTTGTATGGAGTAGAGGATAACCTCTTTAACTAATTCCAAGTATTATGCTTATAGACTCCTTGATTCATCAGAAAGTCACGTGTATTGATAATTGGTTTTACATTCAGTAGGTTAAATTCTGCATATTAGAAGAATACAGTCAAAGATGCTGATTAGAATAAGGCTAATGAAACTTTATTATTTCATTTGATTTCAAAATATCTTAATCACTCTTTTTCTTTGTAGGATGTATGTGGTCAATTTGTGGCATCCATGACCAAGGCTGGGGTGAAAGACCTATTTTTGGCAAGATTCGCTACATGAATTATGATGGTTGCAAAAGAAAGTTCAAGATAGATTCATACATTGCACAGTATGGGGGGAAGAAACATAAATATAGTCCTCCCAGTTAGACTGTTTTGACCATTCAGTACATAAAGAATCTCAGGTTATTGTTGAGTATAATGGTATTCAACAAAAGTTTTTGATCAGGGAATTATTTGTTAATCTTTAGAAATGATGTATGATTCTTGATAATAAATGTACAACATTTTCGCTCATAGTCATGTTGTCTTGTGGTTTCTTACTCAGTATCTCCAAAGCACAAGTATTTTCTCTCTATTGTTATGTGGTATTTTTTTTATTAGGAAATAAAGGATAAAATTTTTCTCCTGCAGACTAATCATTGTGAATATCTGAGAGATTACGTACTTGTTAGCGGTTAAAACAATTTCAGCACTTCTTCCCTAAATACCTCCCATTCCTCACTCACTCCCCTAGCTTTGTTTGCTCTCACCTTTTTGTCATTCTACACTCACTCTCTTCTGATATTTTTTACCACAAGTCTCTTTTACAAGCACACTTACTTTCATTACCCTCTTACTCATATAATTTTCTCACCTCTACAATTCTCCTCCCTTGCCCCCATCAGAAATGATCAGACATCCCATCAGCTGCACCTCTCAGCACATTCACATCCAAGAATCTCTCTTTTGCACACCAATCAATTAGTATGTAATCCAGTAATGTCTTCTGACAATCTTTCTTTCATACTTGTCCACCATTTCCAGCATGAGTGAAGAAGCATCAGGAAGTAGCAAAGAAGAAGCCTCATTCACTCACATCCATTCTTTAGATGTCATATGTAATGTACTAAAATAACAGCCCCCATCCAGAACTAACTCCCACAGACCTTTTCATGGTATCCCCCAGTTGCTTCAAATAATCTTTTTCCATCCATTGACAAGTGCCAACCATGTACTTTACATCACTCCAATTAACTTTATCCTATGCACAACTTACATTCGCTTCTATGGTCAGGCCTCAAGCACTCAAAACCATTTTTACCCTAACCTTCCATCACTAATTTGATTTCCTCCTCCATGGCCCCTCTGTTTCTGCTGCATATGCCTTTTTTGTCAACTTCTCCATCAGCTTTCTCAACCATACTCTTCTTACTACCACACCTCTCTCGTACCCTATCATTTCTTAATCAACTCTCCTCACACCACATTTTGTTCCCAGACATTTCATTTCACCACCTTCATCCTCTTCCATAAATTCTCATTAATGTCCCATGCTCTGCATTCATATAACACTGTTGGGACTGCTATTCTTTCAAGCATGCCCATCTTCTCCCTCCCAGACAATGACCACACATTTTTCATTGCGTCCAGGACCTTACCCCTTCACCCAGCTTTTAAATCATTTCAGCTGCTATAGTTTCATTTGCTGCCAGGTACACTTCCAGATATCTAAACACTTTATTTCCTCCATGTTTTCTCCATTAAAACTCACATCCCAGCTAACCTGTCTCTTTGCACTGCCAAACTTAATAATCTTGGTTTTATTCACACTTAGTATCAACTTTCTCCTTTCATTTACTTGCCCAGATTCAGGCAACAACTCATACAGTTTTTAACTTGAATCTTTCACCAGGGCCATGTTATCAGCAAATGATGAATCCCTCTTCTACCCGTAATGGACTGCAGACCTATCTGTCTCCCTGAGACCCTCACATTTACTTTCCATGCTGCCCTATTTATAAACGAGCAGCTGTGGTGACATTATACACTTGTGCCACAGACCCTCCTTCAATTGAAACTACTCCTCTATATCTCTACTTACTGGCAAACATCTCTTACTCAGTTGAAATAGTCTCCTGCTACTAATGGCTGACAGCAAAAATCACCTTTGTTTGAGCAAACTATATCTATTATGGATAGGATGTACAAAGATACCTTGCCATTTAGTGCTTTAATGTTGAATTCTACTATTGTATACCAGATCTGAGTCTCTCCAAGGATCACCGACATAGAGGTGCTACTATATAATTTCCCTTTGGTGAAGGATGCAGAAACAAGGGTACAGAACAATGTTGTTTGCCATGTACATTAATAAGAAATACAGCTTGGGGCCAAGCTGCAGCTGCTGGTATAAGAGAATGGATAAAGACAAGGTCAGAGTCCCATGGTGCTGCTCCGGAAGGAGAGGTGAGTTCATGCTGTGCTACCAGTGTCATAGGAGGGATGAGGCCTGGCTAAGGTCACTGCTGACATTTTAAGGCAGATATGTGCACACTTGCGGCAGTTAACTGTGGGGAGGGGTGTACAAGGGTTAGGATGCACTGAGGAATGTGTGAAAGGAGAAGTCTCTGTCTGTGAGGGCAAAGATGGGCATGTCCGATATTATAGTTATTGTATAGATGCAAACTGTAGCCTCTTTATAAAAAGTACAGAAAGGGTGAATGTGTTGGAAATGAAATGTTTTAGGATTAAATGTGATGAGTGGGCCTAATCGAGTGAGAAGTGACATTTTGAGATGTAAGAGTATGGTTAAGAGAGCTTAAAAGGGTTTGTTGAAATAGATCGGACATTTGGAGAGGATAATTGAGGAGAGGTTGCCAAAGAGGGTATATGTGTCTGAAGTATAGGGGACAAGTGGAGACTAAATCGAAGATGGAAGAATAGGTTGATTCTTTGAGGTGTGTCGGTGCCTGAACATTGAGGAGTGCGAGTCATGTACAAGATACGAGTGAATTGGAGAGATATGTTATACAGAGGTGGACACTCTTATCAGCGGGCTGGACTATGGCATACGAAGGTTGAATAAATACGCCACTCAGTGAACTGCTTTCGCGAGACACTAGAAACTGTCTGAGAGGCCCCATATCTAGTACAAGCCAATGACCCAGATACCACAGAGCCCGCAAACTACCATGGACTACGGACACTGAGATATGAACGATCACAGTCACCTTATATGTTGGCTGGAAACCACAGTTTCTGTCAACATTCCCCTCAATTGCGTTAGCTGGGAAATGCCTAATAGTTAGGAACAACCTAACACTGGGTAGACCAGCAAAAGCTCTTTAATCAAGATCCACATAGTTCCCTTCATTTCCTGCCTGGGGGAATACCCTCTGAAAAAATGAAAATTTGAGTTCCTGGGACAGCATTTCTCCTTTCTGAAGGCTTCAATACGGCTCGAGAATATGGAACCCCCGTATTGGTCGGGTCCCGTTACTTTTATCGTATAGGAAGTGCTAGCCCTGGTCAAGCTTCACAACTGATGATTATTAATCCCTTAAGAATGTCAATCTCCTGTGCTGTTGCGCACAGTGCCTTGCAAAAACGTTTTGTAATAACAACCCAGAGTTGAATGCATCGCTAAATATGTTAACATGTATATGTCAAATTTCCTCCATTATTTACAATCCTGTGACAAATAGACAAACATGTTTTACAAAACCCAAGAGCTATTGCCTATACTTGTAATATTTTTTTTCACATATAAGAGGCCTATGGAGGCTTGCTTAATGGCCATCTTTGTAGTTTCTGATAACCATTAAACCCAACTATGTACACAGGAAACTCGTGACTATGCACAAGCTCAAAATAACCAAAATGCAAGTCTATTTTTTTGGTAAATAACATTTTGAAAATAGAATAATTTGTGGAAGCCATCGGTGCACAAACAACTAATGTAAAAAAAAATTGAGAGAGATTTGGCAAAGTGAATATACGAATAGAATAAAAACGGTTAGAATTCGTATCTACAAATCTTGTTTTCCAACCTATACAATACTGATATTAGTTTATAGAATTCTACAGTACAGTTAGAGCTTGATAAGCGAGTTAGTTTCTGAATGAACTCTAGTGTTATACCACTTACGCAAGATTATCTTCATTTGTCACTGCCCAAGGCTCCATCTACGCACGTAAACAAAGCTCGTCTGCTACTACGCTGACGGTCCAAGGCTGGGCAGGGGACGTAGTTCAATTACTCCATCGTTCATCGACTATGATGCATTTGTAAGCCTGATATGGATGTTAAGTTGAAATTTTTTATAATGGTGATTTTTTTCTTAATTTTGCTTGAACTTGTGGTTAACGTGCTCTGCGCAACATTGCTTTAGGCGAAAAGTCTGAATCATGTGAGTTCCTGAGCTCAGTAACTACATTTGATGGCTACGTTTGTTTGGCGAAGGGTAAAATTTTACATTAGCGACAACACAGAAATGACTTACACGTTTTGATGAAACGTATAGCAATGATCTACTACTTCCTGCAAGTACTTTAGACCGGTGACGCCAATGATGTGCAGCATTTTTTCCCATACTAGTAAGTGGAAGTGGCGAGTGCTATGATGATCGTAAAAAGAAAAGATTGATTAACCTGAAAATAAGTGATTCACATTTTGGCATAAACAGAACGTGTGAAGAACATCACCCAGCTTATTGTGACAACCGATGTTTGATATGTAGTGTTAAAGTTGAAACATAACAGACATGTTTTCAATAGTATACCACTTGCCAGAAAATATAAACAGAAGCTGATGATACTCTGGAGTGCTGGTGGTGCTTCTGCCAGCCAACTGTTAAGCAGTCATCCATGCAGTCTGCAGTATCTCATTATATGAAATTTTTTATATATTTAATCTAAATTTCAGCTGCTAGTGGCAGTAGGTGAGATGTCTGTAGTTTCTATTGATTTCTTCGTGTTTATTTTGAATTTTATGCTAAGGAAACCTCAGAGTTTCCCTGTTATTATCTGTTCTCATTCTGACTGATATTTATTATCTAAGGATGAGAAAGAAGCCAAACATCTGCCTCCGTTACACTGCTGTAATAGTAGCTGTTTACAACTTATTCTATGCAACAGAATTGTTTGGAAATATACAAAGCAGTTGGGGTAAAAGGATGATAATGATTTTGAGTCTTCAGTGAAAAATTAAAAAATAAGTTCAGTGGCATTGTTGAAGGAGAGTGGGTGTTTCAGAAGATGGCAAATCAGTATTCTTTCTTTTTAGTTATTATTTTCATATCTTCATCCATCTATATATTTCTTTGAGGTAGGCTAAGGTTAGGGGCAGAGTCCCTTAGTTGGAGGGTTAGCTAAGTTTTATTGGTCTAATCTCGAACCCAGTACTCCATGGAGTTCAGCATGGCTGCTTTTCCCCCTACAGCAGGAAATGCTAGGCCATACCTAATTTTTAGTGAAATGTTGATATGATTATTTTATATCTCCCTTAACTAATTTGAATAGTTTAGAAAATTTCCAAGTTTTTTTTTGATATATGGTCAGAAAAAAAATGATTAGGGAGATAATGCAACAGAAATGCAGATAATTACAATATAATGCATGAGTTCAAGTAACACTAGTCTAGATGGGTCTTTTTAAACCAAAACAGCTCAGATGCCATAATACTAAGAAATTCAATGAGAACTGTAGAGATATGGAAATAAACCATTGATGATATAGTTTATTGTCTTCTGTCAGAAATGATATTAATTATTAGAGTATTTTGCTTTTCTTTGTGTATTTTGACAATTTCATTGGGTGTTCATGCTGAATGAATACCATGACTCCATTTTGGTTGGTAAGGTAGTAATCAACAGTGTCCCGCTATAATTTACAATTTGTTTTTTGGATCAGAAAAGCAGTTATATGTTGGATTTGAAATCGTGACCCATTGTGAATCTTGATGAAATAAAAAGTTTGATGTTGCATTATGGGAATAGATATCATGATACAGAATCATAAAAATACAAAGAAATGAAAAGCTGTAAATATGGGCATAGATTTCTAAAGTCGTCTAGGTATCCTACAACATTAGGGATGTATTTTGCTAATCCTGCTACAATACTCTTTGAGATCATGAAAGAAAGTCATAAAAGTAGTCACAGAAAAGTGGTAGACTGTTTGTAGAAACATAAATTTTATAAGTCAAATGTTTCAGACCTGCCTGGGTATTGTTAGTGGTGGACCCTCCTGGGTATTGGTAAGGTTAGAGACAGCTGCATAGTGAGCCAGCACTTCAGTGGTTGTCAAGTTGCACTACTCTGACCCATGTAGCTGTTTTTTATTTCTGCCTCACCCACATGTGGAGTAATGGCATTCTGTCAACAGGCACACAATCTCTTCTTGTAATACATAGCACTTGACAGCACTTAACTCAACTCGCATGGTGCATTCTTCATAACTAGCCTTCACTTTTGGCAAAAGTTAGGAGCAATAGATAAAAGTAGTAGACAGGAGCAGTAGGTAGAAGTAGCAGGAAGGAGCATTGGGTAGAAGTAGTCAGTAGGAATATTAGGTAGGAGCATCTCTGCACTAGAGTTGCCATATGCCAGTGGCATAAGGGTGAGGCACTAAGGCTAAGAAGTGGCACTGGTTTTCACAAGTTATGGAGACTGTATTGCCATGGCCACCCACTTGAGGGAGTTCCAGTTGGGAATAGTCATCAGAGATATAGATAGATAGTCTATTAGTTGCTGACCCATCTACAGTCCTTTTATATTTTGGTATTTCATCATACTTCATTCTTTAGGGATACTAGTATTAATCAATTCTATGAATAAGGCATCCATTGATATGGTTTTTCTTCAGATGCATGAATTATCTCTTGAGATTTCCCTCAAGCAAAAGTTAACTGGGTGAAATTTTTATTGGTGATTCTTTAAATAATGTAAATAAAAAGGTTACAGTATTTGAGTTATTATAATCCTCCAATTAAGGTTTTGGTAGGTTTTTGATTTATCACCAGACTTATGTATCCAGGGTAAAGTACTAGTTTAGCCTGGCTTCTCTGTTAGCTATGGAATCTAATTGAAGTAGTTTTCCGTTGTTGCTATAGTGATTAGAGAATAGAGTGAAAGTGGTGGAGCATAATTAAGAGCAGTATTTTTATTCCCTAGCGATACATTTAATGGCGGAGAGGGCTGTGATACTCAGGAAAGTGCGGTGTTTAAAAAGTTGAGGAGGCGTATTTGGGAATTAAGAGAATTTCCAGAAACATCGCCTAACTTCCACAGTAACCCAGATTTACTGTAAACTTTAGTTTTATAGTTAATGATCTCATGTTTACTTATGTGTGTTCCCTGAAAGCACATGGTGAAACCAGCATATTAATTGATGAAATCCATCTTTGTAAAGAAATGAATACAGGGATATTAGAAAACATGAGGGACTATTTAATGTTAAAGTTGCAAAAACAGTTCTACAAATGAGCTGAACCTCTGAAAACCTCACCTCCTTGTTTCTGTTGAAATGTATCAAAATGATTCTTGTCTGCATAGTGAGGCCACATTTGTAAATATTGACACTGGTAGCGTCTTCATTAGTGGCATATGTCTTTTATGGTTACATGAATACACTATGCCAGGCAGTTGCATATAAGATGTTCCTTAACATTCACATATAACTTTGAAAGTATGTTATTATACTTAATTGCTGTCTCCTGCATTAGCGAGGTAGCGCAAGGAAACGGATGAGGAATGGCCCAACCCACCCACATACACATGTGTATACATAAATGCCCACACATGCACATATACATACATATACATTTCAGCATATACATACACAGGTATTTACACGTACATATTCATACTTGCTGCCTTCATCCATTCCCGTTGCCACCCCGCCACACATGAAATAGCATCCAACCCCCTATCCAGCGAGGTAGCACCAGGAAAAGACAAAAAAGGCCACATTTGTTCACACTCAGTCTCTAGCTGTCATGTGTAATGCACTGAAACCACTGCTCCCTTTCCACATCTAGGCCCCTTAGACCTTTCTATGGTTTACCCCAGATGCTTTACATGCCCTGGTTCAATCCATTGACAGCACGTAGACTCCGGTATACCACATCATTCCAGTTCACTTTATTCCTTGCATGCCTCTCATCCTCCTGTATGTTCCTTTCCTGATCGCTCAAAATCTTTTTCACTCCATCCTTCCACCTCCAATTTGGTCTCCCACTTCTCCTTGTTCCCTCCACCTCTGACACATATATCCTCTTTGTCAATCTTTCCTCACTCATTCTCTCCATGTGACCAAACCATTTCAACACACCCTCTTCTGCTCTCTCAACCACACTCTTTTTATTACCACACATCTCTCTTACCCTTTCATTACTTACTCCATCAAACCACCTCACACCTCATACTGTGCTCAAACATCTCATTTCCAACACATCCACCCTCCTCCGTACAACCCTATCTATAGCCCACGCCTCGCAACCATATAACATTATTGGAACTGCTATTCCTTCAAACATACCCATTTTTGCTCTCCGAGATAACGTTCTCGCCTTCCACTCATTCTTCATTGCTCCTAGAACCTTCGCCCCCTCCCCCTCCCTATGACATTTCCACTTCCATGGTACCATTCGTTGCCAAGTCCACTCCCAGATATCTAAACACCTCACTTCCTCCAAATTTTCTCTCTTCAAACTTACATCCCAACTAGTTTGCTCCTAAACCCTGCTGAACCCAATAATCTTGCTCTTATTCATATCTACTCTCAATTTTCTCTTTTCACACACTTTTCTAAACTCAGTCACCAGTTTCTGCTGTTTCTCGCTCTAATCAGCCACCAGTGCTGTATCATCAGCGAAAGACCACCAACATGACTGAAGACCAGCTTGGCTGCGGACCAACATGACTGAGGACCAGCATGGCTGAGGACCAGCATGGCTGAAGACCAGCATGGCTGAGGACCAGCATGGCTAAAGACCAGTACGGCTGAGGACCAGCATGGCTGAAGACCAGGTAGGTGGACTGATAAATAGAGTGATAGATAGACAGATAAATTGACAGGTAAATAGTCTGAGAAACAGAGCAGTATTGTACGAGCCTTGATCACTAGCATCGGGCACACTAGCCTGACGTGTTACCTGCTCTGACCCTTGTAACAAGGCGGTTGAAGAGGAGTCGTTAACCAGTGAACTGACAGTTATGATACACGTAGAGTTAGGTTTAATACACGCAGAGTTAAGTTTAATATACGTAGAGTTAAGTTTAGTACACGTAGTTAGGTTTAATACACGTAGAGTTAGGCTTAATACACGTAGAGTTAGGTTTAATATACGTAGAGTTAGGTTTGATACACGTAGAGTTAAGTTTAATCCACGTAGAGTTAGGTTTGATACACGTAGAGTTAGGTTAAAAAAGAATTTCAGTTAAGAATGTTTGTGGTGGGGGAGAGGTGGTGTGACCTGTGGTGTCATGTAATTATTCCCGCCGACAGAATTACCTCATCAGGGAACTAATGCCAAAAGCTAATTAATCTGGTATTGGTAATGTTCAGACGGCCCAGAGTACTTAAACGAACATACACACACACACACACACACACACACACACACACACACACACACACACAAGGGCCTCTGTGGTGAAATGGTTATCGCTAGCGACCATGGGTCAGCTTGGGCAATCCCTGGGGGGCTCGAATCCTAGGCGTGGCAGTCGTCCCACGCCTAATCCAGATGTTCATCCTCCAGTTATTCTATACCCCTCTGCTGATTATGCCACACGTAACGTCATTAAATCTGTCTTAATTGCCAATACTGAGAACTTTAATTTGTCTCCAGGCAATCTTAAAGCCCATCATCAACCAAATTATTAGGAG
>JAUTXX010046366.1:0-17906 GCA_032273605.1 Panulirus laevicauda
TGTGTGTGTGTGTGTGTGTGTGTGTGTGTGTGTGTGTGTGTGTGTGTGTGTGTGTGTGTGTGTGTGTGTTTATATTCTACATCTGTACACGTTTTTTTTACTGATAAAACAACAGTTTAAGACGGCAAAAAAACACAATACAAACAAAATCCAGCCACCACCATACACGTTTACCCATCATTCCGGACCCTCATCCCCTCACCAACCAGCACCTTTGACTCGCCTTGGCGAAGCCACCACACATCGCACAGTGTGCCCAGCATCTCTGGCACACCGTGTACCTTACTCCGGCTGGATATACCGTCTACAAGAACCTTCACACCCACGAGAATCTCAGGGGACACGGGAGGAGGATGCCAGGGGATATGAAGGAAGCGAGGGGGAGGCATCGGTGATGCAACATCTGGTCCTCCTTATACGCGAGATATTGGGTACGTGACGAGCAGCGAGGCCGGGAGTGTGTGCCTCTGGGCTTGGGGTGGTGGCGAAGCGGACTGGCCCAGGGTGATGGCCCATCTGTGGCCCGACGCCGCAACGCCCGCTGATGTCTCATATGGGAGTTTAATGGCCTTGTTTACCATAATAGTAAGATGTATGATTCGAAGGTGGTGAGGTGTACGGAAATAATATTTAATCTATAGCCCATGCCTGGCGTCCATATGAAAATGTTGGGACTACTATATCTTTAAACATACCCTTTTTGCCTTCCAAGATGATGATACCTCTTTCCACACTTTTTTCATTCCGTCCCCTCACCTCCCCTTTGAATCACTTCCATTTTTGTAGTTCCATTCACTGCCATGTCCACTCTCAGGTATCTAGAACACTTCACTCCCTCCAGTTTTTCTCCTTTCAAACTCACACTCCAACCGACCTGTCCCTCAGTTCTGCTAAACCTAATAATCTTACATTTGCAGGTGTCACAACCATCACACATAGAACTGAGTAAAAGTGAAGTACAGTCCTTTGTGTTGCAGTGCTTTACAAATGATGTCCTTCATCAAGAACACAAAAAACAGGCTAGTAACCGATATATTTCTTATGTAGGTTGTAGTTGTGTCCTCACTAAATGCTCTTACCTGAAAATTGATTGAATCCTTCATACTGTTCACTGTGATTATACTATAATTCCTTATATTAGAAAAATTTTTTTTAATTAGGTTTGCTCAGGGAGCTAGCCACTTGTTGAGACCACAGGTTAAAATGTGATGATGTGCATTTGTCTGTGTGAGTCAAGTGCAGCACAGTTGAGGAGTAGGTGTTCAGTGGAAGCTTTATGTTGGACATTAGGTATGTTGAATCATTGTTTGTAATTTTTGGAGAATTGTATGGTGTCCACAACTTAGACAAGGTGTGACTCTCACATGTCTGGGGAGTATAGTTTCAGGTGGATGTGTCTCTAGTGGATTGGGGTTTAGAATTTAGTTGGAGTGTGGTTGTTTAGTGCTTTACCAGTCATTATAGTAGGATTGTGTTCTGTCAGTATTGTGTATGTTGGAAGAGGGGATCACTGGTTATAGGCTGTTAGATTGTGCGAATGAGGTGAGCTTTTTATTTTTGCTTGAGGATTCATGTTTGGAATGGGAGGAGACATGCTGTTGCAAAGAATAGGGTGCTGAGCATGTTGAAGTGGGATTGTATTGAAAGTTTGTTGGCCTCATCCACCTTAGTATGGAAGAATCAAGAACAAATGAACTCATCTACTCTGTCAAATGTAATATACCAAAGTATATACCATTTAGGTGACTTTTATTAGATATTGTATGTAATGCTGTTTTTTTCGAAGCACAAAAATCTTTCCTTTTCTTTCTTTGTGCCTGTTATCATTGAACTCCTTTCACATTCAGATGTAGAAGATCATATGCACGAATGTATCCTTTTTGGAATTAATTTTGTGGAACTTGGGTTCCATCATGAACACCACAGGCTGGCTTAGGGTTAGAAACAATTGGTTTGCTATGTTAGGTTTGCTACCTTATTACCCAGCCTTTATTCCATAAATTTCTCTTCTCTTTCAGGTCCAAGACACAATGCGTGTATTGCAGCGGCACTTTAGCAGAGAGATTAGTCAACAGGACCCTGAAGGTCCTTACATAAATGAGTTCCTCAGTAGCCTGACTGCAATAGTGCAATCTCCAGTATGTTTATAGTATTAGTTTAGACGTTGAATGACACATTCACATAATTTGTATCATATTTGATCCCTGAGTCTTAATTATATGTCTAAGATTAGTTTGTGTTAACTTTATAAAGGGTTCAGTTGAAATTGAATTAAGAATTTATATATGAGAAGTGTTTTTTACTGAATATCATGCAATAAATAGTTAATAAAATTTTTCTTAAATTTCAGCAGCATGCTCCAGGCTTTGTGGCTGGACTCCATGATCACTACACCTATTCAGCATCACTGTTCCGATTGCTGAAGAACTTGCATAATAAGAAAGGTTGTGAGAAACTGTATAGTCTTACATGCCAGCTGGTCGCCATTATTCTACGAATGGCACCTGAAAAGAAGTCTCCCTTGACCCATGTTCTTCAGGCCTTTAACATTGAAGAAATTCAATGCAAAGAAATAAAGAAAAATGAACCACAGGCTGAAGTTGATGTGTCTTCAACTCAAAAAGTTCTGGTTCACTTGGCTGGCACAAAGCCCAGTCAACTGGAGAAGGAGATTTGTCATATTGTGGGGTGTGCCATGAAGGGTGGCAAAATGGCACCCGTGGTTGGTGCACTCTCACAGCTTTTGTTATCTGGTGTCTCAGTCAAGCATGATCAGGAGATTCAAGCTGGAACCAGTCCACCCACTGCACTCCTATTAGACTGGTTGCAGGTGTTGGATCCAGAACTGGAAAAAGGGTCTGATCAGCTTCAGCAAATTCTACTCTTCAAAAAGCGGGGTGGTAATGAAGGAAAGGAAGGAAGTTATAGTCAAGCTTATCTTTTGGCTGCTTTCACACACCAGGCTCGATGGGATACATTAGAACACTGTGTCCGTGCACTTTTGCGTGTCCATAGCCCAACTTTAGATCCTGCAGCAGTTTTAGGATTTGTGTGGGCTGTTCTGCATGTACCCAAGTTATGGCAGGGTAGGGAACGTCGTACACCTCGCCATGCACCCAGGGAGACGTTGTTGGATTTTAGTGCTTCAGAGGTTGTTCATTTGTCTCAGTATATGATTGCAGAATGTCAAGCAGCTTTAGAAGCTGGACGTGGCACTGTATCCTTGGAGACTCATTTACCTTTGCTACTTCATTGCTTGGATGACTCGCATGCTTCTATTAAGGCTTTAGCAGAGCATCTGGCTGAGGTCTCTCAGGAAACAGGTTCATGTGGACAGGCAGCTGGGCATCTGCTCTACCACCTTTACTTGAGGATGCCACGAATAATTTCATACTTAACACCAGGTACCATAAACCGGGTTGTATCTGCTGGAGCTAGCGGAGGCAGAACACAGGAAAGTGGGGCAGATGTTGCACTTCACACACTCCTTACTATGCTTGCTGCACCTCAACCAGGCAGAGACTTTCGCAGGCGTATGTGTGATTTGGAGTCTGCAGTGCGTAAGCAATCTGCATCCCATCCACTGATTGTTCTACGCCATCTTCCTTTGCTGGCTGCTTCTCTGAAAGGTACCAACCACTTGCAGCTGACATCATTACGTGCAAGTAACTACTTGGAGTTGTTTTCAATGGTGCTGGGTGTATTGGAGTTACTCCAGCCTCTCTTATTTGCCCCTCAGCACCATTCAGCATTGATTCCAACATTAGATAGCTTTATGGCTTTATTCAAGGAACATCCTAGAACTCATGACTTGGGACATTTATTGGTTAGATTTTCTCATCTGTTAATGGAGTGGGTTGGATGTCAGGGAGGTCCAGCTGGAGCTTATTTGTGCACCCACTCAAATCTCCTTGCTACTTTACAAATGCATCACCCCGATATTGCTGCTGTTCGTTCCTTGGCTGCCATTGCTGCAGCCCGCGGTATGGACCACCCTAAAGAATCATCTTCAAATCAACTTTGTGACTCTGATCCCAATTTACCTGCTGGGGGTTCTCATGGTCCTCTCCCACCACCCTGGGTAATGGTACAGGTTGGTGAGTTACAAACCAGACTGGAAGCTTCAGGACTACCAGAAGAGCAGTTGGATATTCTTAAAAAAGTTAGTGACTTACCAGATCGTTGGGTTAATGCTGCTTTGCCATCATTCACACACACATTTTGTGAGGGCATTGTCAGTGAAAACAGAGACGTACGTCTTTTGTCATGGGACTTGCTTTCACGACTATTGCATCAGCGCCCTGCTCTAGGCGGTCGTGTTGGTCAAGCAGTACTTGGTGCTTTAAAGAGTGAAGATGATGCTGTGGTAGAGACTGCCTTAGAACACCTTCCTGAAGTAATTTTACTTTTGCATGATCAGGCATCTGATCTACTAAGTGCAGCCTTTGTTTCTACATTGACAGCCTCTTCCAATGCTACAGCTTCCCTGAGTGAAGCTGTGAGCTTACTCCACCTTCATACTGGAGCATAAATCCTATGCTTTTAGATTTAGTGACAATGAAATTTCAGTTATATTTCTCAAGTTCCTCCTTCCAATGAAATAAAGATATTGCATTCAGATAATCAAACATTTATAGAAAACCCTGGTACTTTACTCTGAAGTAACAATGAAATTATAGTGATTTACTTAAATTGGGTTGACTGTGGACTGACTGCCGCAACCAGGATTTGAACCTATACACTCGACCCTGGGTGGCCCCTGAATGCCTCATCGTCAGGAAAGCGAATGCTAACCGCTACACCACAAGAGTCCATATCAACATACATACATACACATGTACATATTCATACTTACTTACCTTCATCCATTCTCAGTGCCACCCCACCCTACAGGAAACAGCATCACCACCCCGTGTCAGCAAGGTAGTGCCAGGAAATAGACGAAAAACAGGTGACATCTGTTCGCACCCAGTCTCTAGTTTGCATGTGTAATGCACCAAACCACATCCAGGCCCCACAGACCTTTCATAATCTCAACTTCTTTCCACACTAAACACCTATTATTCCAGGTTCTGCAAATATAGATGTTGAAAATTTTACTAATTTTCATCCCAATAATCAAGTGCATAAGAAGAAATTTTCTGTATGTATGCCTACATCTATTACACCATAATTCCACAGTAAAATTTTGTACAGAAACCTCATGATTCTGTTATTTCTATATAAGATGACAAGAAAATATAAGTGGTTTATAGCTGAAATATTTATTTGCCAAAATGTTGTATTTGTGTGTCAATTCAAGGAACATTCTTTGCATCTTCCCTAAATATATCTTACCTTTTCTAATAAAACTGTTTTTGTTATCCTCTTAGTGTAATTCCTAACCTATTTCCCATTAGACTTAAAACTCAGGAGTAAATACTCCTTCATCCTCTAGTAAGTTCACAAGTGCAACAACTCTCTTGCTCGTGTCTACTCCCTTCATAACACGCATAGAATCAAGCAGGCCAAGCAGTTTCTTCACTCCTACAAAGACCCTTCCACGAGAAATGTGATTCATTACCAAATCAATCTGAAAAGTTAATGCAGCTTAGTTAGAGATGACATTTTATTTATTATTTATTATACTTGATAGCCATTTTTCACATCAGTAAGGTAGCACCAGGAAACAGACAAAGAAAGGCCCATCCACTCATATATCTACATGACCATACATATACATATCAACATATATACACATACGTAGCCATATACATACATACATGTACTTGCTTGCCTTCATCCAACCCTGGTACTACCCCACGCCACAGGTAATAGCATCGCTACCCCCTGCATCAGCGAGGTAACTCCAGGAAAACAGACAAAAAAGGCCACATATGTTCACACTCAGTCTCTAGCTGTCATGTGTAATGCACTGAAACCACAACTCCCATAAACACGACTCCCATAAACTATCAATTTAACGAAGAATGGGACATGACTTTCTCAACATCTGATATGTTAACTGAATTAGATCTGGTGTTGAAGAAATGTGACAGAAAGTTATGAACCAGTTTTGTGTTGTTCTTTAACAGATCTTTTAAACAGCCACTTAAGGAAACTGAGAAATAAATTTGGAAAATACTTCAACACCTTCAGTTTACATTCAAAATGCTTTAGTAATACTTTTTTTGAACTATGTGACTATTTACATAGCAAGTTCAAATACATAATAATATTTCTATTACATTTAACTTCATTCTTATTCAATAAGGAGGACCAAGTGCATACAGCCTCTCAGTTTACTATCAAATATCTACTGCTGTACAGGGTGCTAAAGTGTTGCCACTGGCAGGGAGAGTCTGACAAAACACATACACACTACAAACACCAGTTCAACATATTTCAAGAACCTTTAGGCCCATGGTGCAACTACCAAAATGAAGGCTCACAACACTATCTGCGCAACTGCCCCATACTCTCTCTTCATAGAAACACTCACATCAGCACACTTTATGACCTGTGACCCTGCCCAGTGGACATGGTCAGGTTCCTGAGCACTGCAGGAGACCCAGAGACAAAATAAGAAAGAGTAGAATTGGGAGCATGTAGGGAAATGATAGTCTAACTAACAAGCTTGCTTCTAAGACAGAAAGTAAGGCCATCTATCCTAATATGGAAGTTTTAAAATGGTCCTGGCACCACTTAAATACAACTAAATCAAATTGGAAATATTGCTTTAACAAAAAAAATTGAGAAAACTAAACACAAGATCAATAAACCGTGTATTGATAGACCTAATTCAAATAAATGATTTATCATATCACAATTAATTCGAGTTCCATGGGAAGGAAAGAAAGCTGAGGTTTTTAACTATCCAAGAGACAGGAATCTTGGTATCAGATCTGAGGTTTATAAATATCAGAGGATAATGCTACATGATATATCAGTATTAAAGTCAATATACATGTAAACTCCCATGTTTACAGCACAACATAAGCTAATTAGGAATTTAGGCTTCAATGCAAAAAACTTTTAAACATTACAAAATACATAACTTAAAAACCTATGTTTAACAAAACTACTCTGTGTATAATATTTCTGAACAAACGAATGGTTAAGTACACTTACTTCTTCAGGATATAATGCCTGTGATTCCTCCAGAACTAGCTTGATATCTTTTTGGTGTGTAATGTATGGGACTCTGATAACAGCAGTGAAGGCTGAAAGAAGGCCTAGTTCTTCTAGAACAGACCGCCGTTTAGTTGTGCAAATGACAAGGAGTTTGCGGCCTGTAGGAGGGGAAGATGACAAGAGGGAATACAATGCATCAAGAACCAGTGACTGGTACCGTGGACCAATAGGTGAGTAACCCATCAAATGTTCCAGGTCATTCATAAAGATGCAGCTTAGTTCTGAACGGTAAGCATCGTCAAAAATCTTATTAATGCGCAAACATTTGGAAGATTCCAAGTATCCAATCATTTCTCGAGAATTGATAACTTTGATGAAAGGGAAATCAGAATTCTTTGCCAAATATGCTGCCAATGCTGTTGTTCCTGCAGCTGGTGCTCCTTCTAATAGTAAACACAAACGACTACTTGTTTCTGGAGATTGTGCCTGCTTCACAAACATCAGTCCTTTCTCCACTAGTTCTTTTGTTGTGCCCCAATTAATGATGCCTCGCTCAATAAACTTGGACAGTGCTTCATCACTTGTACCCAATGAGGGTTTTACATCATTTTCAAGTGAATAAATAAAGTCAGGTCTAGTAACTTTGAGTTTGTCGATTGCATCAGGATCTACTTCAATTTTATTTCCTAAATGAATATATCGTTTCAAGGCTGAAGATGATGCTGCTGCAACAAGACCCTCAAGTTCAGCACCAGAGAAATTTTTGGTTAGGGATGCTATTTCTTCTAAATCAACATCATGATCTAATTTATCATTCTCCTTCATTTTTGCTGTTTTGATCTTTAGAATATCTAAACGACCCTGTTCATCTGGTAGTCCAATTTCAACCTGAATTTCCAATCTACCAGGTCTAAGTAATGCATCATCCATCATATCTTTTCTGTTGGTCATGCCAATTACCAAGATGTTATTCAACTGTTCCACTCCATCAATCTTTGACAAGAGTTGGTTTACAACAGTATCATTCACACCAGTATTACCAGCAACAGAACCTCTCTGTTTGCAGATAGCATCTATCTCATCAAAAATGATAATGTGTAAACCAGAATTGGGACCCATTCTCTTTTCTTCCTCTTCTGCCTCAGCAAACAGCCGACGAACATTGGCCTCTGATTCTCCTACATATTTGTCAAGTATCTCAGGACCATTAACTATTTTTGGTTCTCGAGTATTGAGCATTTTGCCTATCTGACGAGCCATCAGTGTCTTACCTGTGCCTGAATTAAAAGTAGACAAAATTAGCTATAGGAAGTAGAATAAGAAAAAAGCAGTAAAGATTCCTGATCTGATAATTCACTGATTACAAAAACATTAAAACACTCAATTCAACCATGCACCATGAAGTGGATATTAAAAACTGGGAGTATGGAAGCAACTCAGCAATGGTGATATGAATGCACAAAAGTATCATATAACTAATATCTGGGAAAGTTTCTGACAATCATGATTCAGTACATGTGACAAATGAAGCATGCAAAATATCTATACCACATATTCAGTGAAAAACTAGGTACAAAACAGGTTGATGCAGTGATGTGCATCACAACACCACATATTTATAAATAGTACCATCAAACACATATTACCTCAATCAGTCATTCCATTTTACCTTTGTCTCCATTTTTTGCATTCTCTTACTCTCAATTCATCTGAATTTATATTTTTTGTTAGTCATCAATTATCCTTGGTATCTAAATTCTTACAAGGCCTAAAAGCACAATCTTTAATATCATCATCCCGTACTTTTCCATAATTTCACCCTCCGGATTTCCCTTGAATTCTGTATCTTAATTCATGTTAAACTGTCATGAAATTCACATCATTTGCTAGTACTCAACTAAAAATCCTTCTGTAATCCCATGTTTCATTTGCAAATATTACACAAAGTTCCAGCTCCCACTAAAAGCCCTTATGACATTTGTAAGCCTCATTCCCAATTCAAGATACTGATTCAAAATGACTTTGATCAAGTAAGAGAGAGGTGTGGTACTAAAAGGAGCATGGTTGAAAGAGATAAAGAGGGTATGTTGAAATGGTTGGACATATGGAGAGAATGAGTGTAAAAATGTTGACTAAGAGGATATGTGTGCCAGAAATGGAGGGAACAAGGAAGCATCAAGTGATTCATGTAGAGAGTGGTTTGGTGAAGAGAGAAGAGGTGGTGAAAGCCTTACATAAGATAAAAAGGTAGCAAGGCGGTTGGAGTGGAAAGTATTGCAGCTGAATTTATTAGGAAAGGGGGTGACTGTGTTGACTGGTTAGTTAGGATTTTCACTGTATGTATGGATCATGGTGAGGTGCCTGAGGATTGGCAGAATGCATGTATGTTGCCATTGTATAAAGGCAAGGGGGATACAGGTGAGTGTTCAAACTAAAGAGGTACAAGTTTGTTGAGAGTAACTTATAAGTTATAAAAGCAAGACATATACAATAGAATGAAGGATACAATACTCAAGCTTGCCATAATCATACCTCACTTGGAATAAACTGGTCACTAATTCTGGTCAAAGATGACGAAAAACTAGACTGAATTCAAAGAACAAACTAATCCAACACTCTGAAATAAACATCTTGAAGTATGACTGACAGGCTTAAAATTATTCTCTAAAAACAAAAACAAAATCAAACTCTGTTATCTAATAGTTTTCACAATGCAACATACAAAAATCTCCTCAGTTTAGACATACAGTAATCGAAAATAATGGTATGAAAATAACAGGGAGGCAAATGTTTTACTCCTGTCAGTGGTTAAAAATTTGAATAAACTATCTCTGGATGTATCACATGTAAACTATCTCTAGATGTATCACATGTAAAGTCTATCAATGGCCTGTAAAGGATAAGGCACTAAAGGCTAAGAAGCAGCACTGGAAAGATTATTGCCATGGCCATCCCTCGAGGGAATTCCAGTTGGGAGCATGAGTCAGTGATATAGATAGCCACACTTCCAATTCTTACTATGACAAGTAAACAAAAACCAGTAATACAGCATCTATTATCAGTAAAAAATCTGGCTCTAACAGATGCCACTTAATTCTAGTCTCTCTTTTTCAAAGTCCAGCCCCAGTGCAGCCATTTCTTAAACTGCTTAGGAACTTTTTCCCATTTATTTGTTGATAAAATTTCCATGACAGTTGCTTCCCCAAACTAGCTGGTATTTTTCTTTTCTTTTTTACTACTAGACAATAAACTGGCAGGATAGGTGAGTGGGGGGCTGCCATCTGTTTTAACATTGTTTCTACCAAAATTTTAGTTTATAAAACTACCTCGCTGATGCGGGAAATGTAAAACTGATTGGCTCATCATGGATTACCAAATCTGTTATCTGTCCTTCCATGTAACTCCTTGTACAAGGAAAGACCCCAGGTCAAGAACTGTAATACATGTGTGTGTCTGAGTAAAGTGAGTGCAAGAAAATAAAGAAATTAGAGCAGTGTCTCAAGTATGGAAATTGCATCTTGGGCATGAAGTGTCTTATGATATGTTGAACTGATGTCTGTAATGTTGTAAGGACTGGTAGTGTCCAGAATGCCTGCAAGAAAGTGTAACTCATACATCCCTGAGAAGTGTATTTTTAGATGAATATATGTCTAAAAGAGTGGACTTTAACACTTGGTTCGAAGGGCAGTTGTTTACTGCTTGTAAAGTCATTACTCCACAAGTATGCTTCATCACTGTCATGTTTGTTTAGAGATGGGGATCCAAGAGGTAAGTTATTTGTTATTCCTGGGGTTTGGTGATTGGTTTTAGATGACAAAGTATGGGTCTCATGAATTATCACACCTTCAGTTTAATCTACTACAAAAGACAAATACCAAAACACACCTGGAGGTCCATAAAGTAGGAGTCCTTTAACATGTTTGATACCTAACTGCTCAGTGACTTCTGGTGGGAAAACTCTGGAAGCAAAAGCTCTTCTCAAAATATGAACAAACTGTTCATCCAGACCACCAATACCCATCTTATGGAAGTCCCAGTCTGCAGTAAAGAGACTTGTATGAGACGAACGGGCCTGCAAAGAAATGAGAAACATTCTGTAAGAGATTCACATCTGTTGTCAAAAATCAGCTATAGAAACTCTCAAATAACCATCATGGGATTTCTAATACAAAACCTGAAGTGATCTGTTTATAATATACCAGGGATATGTACTTGTTTACATTTCTGCCCAAATCTCCATTCTATGGAGCTCCAGCAGTGCAGAAGCTGGCCACATCCATAGGCCAGAATCACTGTTCAAGAACTCTGGTGATGTGTGTCTGTCTGTGTGATGTGAGTGTATGGCAATTAAGGAGTATATGTTAAGTGTCTTAAGAATGAAAGTTACATCTTGAGTACGACAGGTCTAGTGAAAATCTGAATCAGTGTTTGCAGTGTGGTAGAAAGGATTGGTGTTCAAAACATAAATCAATGTTGTTCATGCCTGGGGAGTAAAGATTCAGATACATCCATTCCATGCTATCCAATGCTCCATTACCCAGTGATTCACTTGTCCAACTGTTTACGAAAAAATTAATTACAGAATGTATGGCAAATAAGGTAAAAATAAAAAAGTTTTGGTATAAACTCTGAAAACTCCCTTCAATTACAACTGGAAAGGGCCAAGTAAGTCTTGTTCTTGCAGGAAGAGAAGGTTATACCATCAACTACAAGGTAAAGTTTGAAATTCTGAAGGGTTTTAATGCTGGTCAATGTGGTGTGGATATGGCCTGAGCTCTTGACTTACCTACTGCATCAATATGAACAATGCATGCACACAGAAATAAAGTCCAGAAATGTGTCTCCAAATTACCATTTCTATGTGCAATGATCACTCGTATTAGAGATCAAGTTATATAGGTAGTAGACGGTAGGCAGCCAAAGACCAGGGAGGTATATTACCAGTATTACCCTCCTGAGTATCGGAAGGGTCGGTGATGGCTGCGTTGAGAGCCAACACTTGAGTGGTTGTCAAGTTGTATTCCTCTGACTCAGGTAGCTGTCTTTTCTTTCTGCCCCACACATATGTGGACTACTTGCATTCTGTCCACAAACATACAGTTTTTCCTTGTCACGCAAAACACATGACAACACTCAACTCATACAGGTCATTCTTTATAACTATGGATTATAACTATATGCTTGCCCTGTCTTTTGGCAATATGGTAGGTACAACAGACAGAAGTAGAGGGTAAGAAAATTTAGGTAGGAACATTAGGCAGAAGCATTAGGAAGTAGTCAGCAGGAACATTAGGTAAGAGCCTCTGCAAACATTGTGCTTGACTTGCCCTCTGCCAGTGGCCTGTTAAGGGTGAGGCACCAAATGCTAAGAAGCAGCACTGGAGTTCACTATTTACTGAGACTGTATTGCTTTAGCCATCCTCTTGAGGGACTTCCAGAAGGGAACAAGCACTGAAGATATATATAGATTGACAGAAAGTTGCGGAGAACATGGGGCAAATGTTGAGAGTCTGAATCAAAGATTAGAATCAACCTAAGATATCTGGTCTCAGTGTAATGTGTTTTTACTTAAAAATAATCTATTTCAAGCTGTATGTCTCATATGAATACTTAACCTGTCTTCACATTCTTATAAATGTCCTCAGCTTTTGCTGTCACCCTCCAGCTTGCAAAGGGATCCCTTTCCTCTCTGACCTCTTCAAAATATACATGGTATCAAAGAGATTAATAAAATTTCTCATCCATAAATACCTGGCAATCATTCTATTATCCAAATTCTTCAATTATTTCATCATATCCAGGTCCTAAGGTGGTCAGATATTATGTTGTTTACTGTATAAATCTTTTCAAACATGCCTTACACAATTTTAGGCAATTCAAATGCAAATAATATCATATGATTATCATGATTACAACAGAAACTGCTGAGTGATCAAACTATAATTATCAATTTCTTTACAGGTGTCTCATCATTATAAATTTCAGGCAATTTAAGTGTGAGTAACATGATAAAATATTAATATTATAACACACTGTTCAGTAATCAAACTTTGGTCACATTTTGATTTAAGATTTTTTCTTTTGTATCTAAAACTCAATTCATACCTTTGCCTTCCCAGTAAGAATTAAAAGGGAATCTTCACTCTTTTCAAAAAGAACAGAAGAATTTGGTTGTAGAATTCCAAAGTCAATCTTTCGAGGTTTACTTTTCTTGCCTGATGCAATAGCTTCCAAGTCTGCAGCTGTAAGGACAAATGTTCACATGGTTATATGCTTGAATCCAACACAAACAAATTAATATCACTTAAAGTACAGCATCTTACAATATAAAATAATCAAAATATAATGCTGGAACAACTTGTGCAAGATGTTTATATAATGAACTGTGAAAAGTTTTGATGCTTCCACATACAGCATTTACAATCAAATACTTATGTTTTGATTTTCCAAATTATATTAAGCTTTAAATCTCAAACTCCTACACATATTAAAAGAAGACATTTGTGTACCACTTCATCCACATTCCATCAGATACCTGGTCAGTTTGTAAACCTTACCATACTTGATTTCATGCATTAATTTCTAAATCTTTTCCCTTTTGATGTTCCATTCATTCATATCACATACTTACCCTTTCCCAAATCTTAAATGCAAATTTTAACTGTGCTAAACCTTAAATATTAAATCCACAAAATGTTCAATATTCTATTTAATGGTCCCTTGTTTAATTTTCTTATCATCATCATCATTATTACCCCCTGGAGATTAAAGAGAATCTGAGGCAGACTGAGCAGTCAAGCAATCATTGGGGACAGCAACCAAGTCAGTAAAAAGAAAACAGTGAATCAGTTTAAAAATTGCATACAAAATCATGAAAATCACCTCACAGAAGTACCTTCTATCTCAAGCCACATGCATCAAAGAATGTTAGAATTTTCAAGAATTTGTTCTGGCAACAACTAAATGGTATACTATAATTTTTACTAACAGAAAGGTAAACAATGTGTAAGTACCAACTAAAAATGGATCACATACAATGATGAAAAGATGACTTTACATTGATCTATCTGTTTGGTCTCAGCCCCTGAAAATATCACCTATCTCAGAAGATCCAGGGTTGCAACGATCAAAAGTATATCACAGCAAGACTGCTCAAGCATGAGAACTCTAGACCCCATCAACTTCTACCATGGGATACTTTATAAGACCCAGTGGAAAACCTATCAAACAATCCTTTTCACATGATCAGTGGTCTCTCAGACATAGGCAAAAATTTCACTGTCTTGCTATCCTGAGCTGTATAATTCCTGTGTTTTATGTTAGCCTCCAAGCACTGCCATACCTAAGCAAGTATATAGAGCCTGTAGTAACTGTGATGATATTTTATGAACATTAAAAAAACAGCAGACATTTCTTGCATGCAGTGAAACTCATTGCAAATTACAATCTTGATCTGCACGAATGTTTGAAGAAAATCATCAAGAAAGGAAAGGAAAGCTGGAGAAAGTTTATTACTTTCCTCAGAGAACAACTTTGAAAAAGAATTTCAGTGTTATTGGAGACATGATCAAAGAGGACATTGTTAAGACAAATATACTGATCTGTTTTTGGTACAAATTGTTTCAACTCAAGACATTTTCACAACTTGCGATCAATGAGCAGATGTTGTTTGCTATGTTTCTGGTGACTGAGCTAAAGAGAAATTACTCAGTCTTGTAAATGTTGAGGATTCCAGTCTCAGAAGCTTGCATGCCTTGCTAAGTAGATTACAGTCAGATGTGGGGTTGATCCTGGAGCAGTGCATCAGGACTCATCTGATGGAGCAGCTAGTATAAGTGTTATCTACTCTAGCTTGTATGCACTAATGAAAATTACTTAGTCACATTCACACTTACTGTTATGCCCAAGTCCTAATTCTAAAAAGTAATGATGCAAGTGGTATGCAGTGCAAGTGTCCTGACAGCTCTCTGCATCCTTCAGTGACCTATAGAAGGATTAAGATATGTACTCTTAAGATCGTCCTCTTTCACACTATTGAGCAACCTCCATCATGTCCAACTCCTCTAACTCAATAGAAAAACTTTCACACTATAGAACAACCTCCATCATGTCCAACTCCTCTAACTCAATAGAAAAAGAACATAAATCTTTAGGGATTCAGTTTTACACCACAATCACTTCCTTATAACTCATCTTTTGTACCTTCTCATCCAAAAAAAACCCATTAAACCAAGGTGACTTTACACAGCCCTAATACATTAAAAGCCACTCATTTAAACCATCAATTACTCTCACAAAAACACAACACCATTCAGCAGTTTCTACATACATTATCTTTATTCTTATTCTTTATAAATACCCATTACACAATGCTGCTCACTACTTCAACCAAATAAAAAAGGCCTTTACTTGCCTTCAATTTCCTTTATGTTTAGAGAAAGAGTCTTCTTGTCCTGAAATTTGAAAACTATTGGCTGGCCAACTGTAAAGCACTGTTTGGTAAACTGCTCCATAAATGCAATTGCCATTTGGTTGGTATTGTACTGTTCACTGGTGGAGTTCTTCTTTTGCAAGAAAGATGCTTCCATTACCATTGTACTAATGAGTTGTGTTTTGGGGTTGTGCATGAATGGCTCCACACGGACCTGTCATTGGGATGTACAAGAAAATCAGCTTACCTGTACTATAAACTAAACTGTGGGTGGCTCATGCCTCCTTATCCTGCACATAGTTGCCAAATACTAGTATATGCATATATCAAATATCTAATACACATTTAGCTTTTACTTTTAGATAGCAAAATAATATAAATGTATTAATCAACAAAATTAGATTTCTTTCATCATTTCTTGATGTTACAAAATCATGATTCAAAAACTGCCTTCAGATAATGAATGGTGACAAAATAACATATATAAATCTAAAAGACAAAAAAACAAAATACATTGAAATAATAATCATAAGAAATGTAAACACACAAATAGTCTTTTCTTCTTTCATAAATGTACACTATTTCCCACATCAGCAACGTAGTGTCCAGAACAGATGACTGAGCCTTTGAGGATAAAGGATCCTCATATAGCTGTTCCCTCTGTTCCTTCTTTTGGAAAGTAATAAAGGAGGGGAAGATTTCCAGACACACACACACACACACACACACACACACACACACACACACCCCCCCGGTGCGCTTCTGTCCCTCTTAGTCACCTTCAAGAACATGTAGATATGTGGGTAGTATTCTTTCTCCTCTCTCCTCGGGGATAACACAATTATTGACAATACAATAAAATAGGATTACATGGACAAATGTAAACAAGCAAACATAGGACTAGTGTTCCTGGAATAATACAGTGCACCCTGCTCTAATAAAAAGCAAATAAAATAATCATTGCAAAATGTCAAAACTTTTTCTAATTAAGGAAATATAGGGTTAAAAAGCTGAAAAGATGAGATGTAAGAGGAAAAAATATATTAGTCTTCTTACCTCTTGGTCTAGGGAAAGCAAAGCTTGCTTGCGTTGAATGGCATTAAAGCCCATGTGGCCCTGCTTAATTCCATTATCATGCAAGATCGTGTATATGTACTGCTTTCCATAGTCTGCAGTCACCTTTATATACCTAAACAAATATAGATACAGAAGTACAGTCATCTGCTAAATAAAAATTGATGCAGCCATCAAATGCATTATTCCTAGTAACATATCATGGAGGTCAATGCATAACTTCCTCAACACTTTCTTCTGATTATTCACTTCCTCACATGGAAACAAAAATGCACCTCTTACGTGTCTGTGTACCTCACTGATCTTCCTCTCCTCTAAATGGTTCCTACTCTTATAGTCACTTCTCCCACTCTTTTAGCATTTCTTCAAAAATCTGTTCTAACCATATCTATTGATCACTCTATCCTATGGTTTATCCTTCACTTGGGAATTCCGAATATTTCCTATCATTATCAAATCCATTTGCTTTCTCATTAAGTCAATCAAACACCTATCTATCCACTGAAAATACTTCCATTCAACTTCTAACTCATACTTAAAAGTGAAGGATCTACAGCTACATCTTGCAGCACTCGCCAGTCTTACCTCATCAGTACTCTCAACATAAGTATACTACCTAATTGTCCTAAGAATCTAATATCAGCCAACATTCTTGAATCTTACTAAATGTACCACTTTTGTTTGACATTACACAGCCTTCTCCATTTCCCATTCAATTAGTTTCCTTTTGTGATTCAAGTAAAATGAAACCCATTAGTTAACTTGTTCACACTTATTCTATTGTTTCTGTAGTTTTCCACTATAAAATCTTCCATCACAACACAGTGAAAACAGTGAAGAACCTCAACCTATATACATTTGCCCCTAAGTCTGACCTTAAACCTTTCCTATCATGAATCACATGAGCATTACAAATAAGCCATAATAATGTTACATCATAAAAGCAAAAACATGGTAGGCCAGAACTCTAATAAATTCATTCTGAGTTAAACTTACCCTCAGTTTTGTGATTTTGTCCATATATGTACTGGCCAAGATTTGTTTTATTTAGTATTTCATAATTATCATAAAAAATATAGTCTTTTAAAATCTATAGTATACTTCACATTGGTTACATCAAAATCAATTAATAAATAAATGGGTTTAACATTGACAGCCTAAGGCTGATTTGTTATTCATATGCAGAATATCAACTTTCTTGCCAGTATATTGTGAAAGGCGTGCAAGGGATAGAGTGAGTTGGAGCGATGTGGTATACCGGGGCCGACGTGCTGTCGATGGATTGAAC
>JAUTXX010046476.1:0-17903 GCA_032273605.1 Panulirus laevicauda
TGTTTTGGAAGACTATACTTATCGTTCTGGGTTACAGGTTACTGGAGAACCCATGCCGGAGATCCGCTGGTACAAGGACGGTACCTTCATCGACATGAACCGGTACCCGAGGTTCTCCTCCGTGTCCACTGAGAGCTCGGTGAGTCGGTCCTTAACCTGTCCATCGGTCGTGACGAAGAGTGAATGAATGGTGACGCTGTGTGGGAAGGCGTTGTAGAGTGGGTGTGGGGAGAATGCATGAGAGTGAATGTGGAAGGGTGCTTTACACTGCTTGTGGAAGGGTACTGTAGACTGCATATGGAAGAGTGCTTTTAAGTGCATTAGGGAGGGCGTCTTAGAGTGTTTTATAGAAGGGTGCTTTATAGTGCAATGTTTGGATTTCCAGGGTAGAATTTAGCATGACATATCCAGATACTGGTTATTCCAGAGTCTTCACCAAGGCAGGTAGCTGCTCTGTAGAGATGTGCTACTTGATGAAGGTTTAATTTGTTAATTACCAGTATTGTCAATGTTCATTAGTCAGTCATTGTTTCAGCCAAGCTTTTCTTTTCTCAGGTGAATACAGCATGAATGCAGTCTTTACTTTGCCAAGAGCAATTCTTTTAGTATTAACTTGCAGACAATTGTTGTATGTTTCAAAAAAATTAAGAACTCTTACACAATATGAAGGGTGCAATGCTCAATTGGGAGAGAGAAATTTAGGAAAAGATGGTAATCAAGGTCTCTTCATAGTTTAGTAAGATAAAAGAAATCTTTATAGTGGAAATTCAGATTCTTAGAAAGGAAATTAAAGTGGCTTTGAAGTTACTAGGTTGGAGTGAATAATTGGAGTTCTTGTGTTAGAAGTTAGAAGAGGAAAACATCTTGAAATCTATCTGACCCTGTGGGTGAGGGTAATGCAATAATGACTTTTCTTCTGACGATAAATGTGGCAAAGTAAGTGAATGTGGATGTGATAAATAATAAGGCTCCTTGATGATAAATGTGGCAAAGTTAGTGGATGTGGATGTGATAAACAATAAGACTTCTTGATGATAAATGTGGCAAAATTAGTGAATGAGGATGTGATAATAAGACTGCAGAAATAAAGTGGGTAATGTTGAACCTAAATGATGGTACAGTGGCTTACAGAACAAGGAAGAGGTGATGCTGGTGTCGTGCCTTAGTGCACACATCACACTGGGGCTAACGGTGGAGCTACGAAAGTCTGGAAAGTCTCTGTGGAGGCAAAGTCTGCTGAATGTATGAGGTGTGAGGAAGGCACTGACTGTGTGCATCAAAGAAAACTGGTAATGAACGTTTTTTTGAATAAGGGGAGACTGTTTCTCAAGAGCCGTGGTTGTCTGGATCTGTATCTACCGTAAAGAAGTAATTTCAGTATGCCGGAAGAAAAGATTTCATTTGGTTTTATTCCTCTGAAACAGAATCTTTATTGGATCAAAGAAGATGAGACCCGTAGTGTTTGGACCAACTGGAGCAATGCATTGTTATAGAGATATGTGTGACGGAGGAGATCTTGAAAGGAAGAAAGAGAAGTAGGAACAGATGTGAGAGTAGATCAAAGTTGAAGTTGAATATCAAGGACAAAAGGGAGAATGTTTTCGAGTAGGGAGCAAGCAGGAGGTAGATTGTGAAGTGTCATGACTGGGGGTCTGAGCAGATTAGGGGTCTACTCCTGCTCACTAACGAACGTTTACGGAAACATAATTGATGATGCATGTGAAGTTTGCTAACGTTTATTATGACAAAGTTTGAACTGTATTGAGCCTCGTATATGAAGGACGTCAGAGCTGCCAACTGGTGTATGTCATCAAACACAGTGATCAGGTGCAGTTGTGTTGAAGATGTGTGTTTGAATACCGACTGTAATCACAGCTTATCATTATCATTAGGACTGCACGAGCATGATATGCCAGTAGTTAAGTTAGCTCTTGAATATATATATGGGTTTGTTAAGGTAGTTTAGCCAGAATTTCTACCTGTGAGCTTGTGGTACGCTCAGCGTAGGTGCAATGCTTGGTCTTGAAGTGACAAGTCTTCAGCATCACTTTTCGTAGATGGTGCATGAGGGGAGTGTACCCACTGTAGCCAGTCATGCTCGTGCCTTGTGCCACTGTCAGCCCAGAAGCTGCAAACAGTCTGATCATTCTCTTCACTGTATGAGATTTCAGGGTCGCCATGGAACGCTCACGAATATATAGGAAGAACCTCATTCTTCTCTGTTCTGATACGTTATCAACCATGTGATGCATATCTAAGGCACCTTTTAAGATCTCTTACAAGTGTTCTTCAGATGCAAATCATCAGGGAAAACTTGGGTTCATATTTGTTTTCCACTTATGACCTTAATGTTGCCTCCACCTCCCCAACCATCTGCCCCGCTCGATCTGGTCTTCGACACCGGTGGCTGACGTGTGGCTCGTCCTCCCGGCAGGTGCACCACGTCTTTGGTCTTGTGAGCAAGGTAGTGTCAGGACCCGATGGACGGTCCACCCGCTCGTGGTGCCGTGCTAACACTGTGACCGTCTATACATGACTAGGTTTCCCTTAGTCAGCTTGATCTTGCATGCTACTTAAGTTTTTAATCCACTATTTAATACTTATGAATAATACTTAAATATGTATTACGTCAGTGATAAAGTGACCCCCACCCCCCTCTAAGATCTAAGATTATATGTATTTACTTTACGTTTATGTGAATAACCAAGCCAAGTCCAGCAACTGTGCCAAGCCTTGGTGAGTTGGACTACCTGCTGTGTCTATTGACCTGACTAAACCTAAATACCTCTACGAACTCGGCTGGTGATAGATCAGGTCTTCGAGGTCTCCCAAGGCACATGTCTCTCTCTCTCACACACACTCGAGTCTTCAGCTCCTCTGACCAAGTTCATCCTCTCTTGTGTGGATGTGTGAGCAGCCTGGCCCAGAGGATGTCAGAGGACCGTCAAGGTTGAAAGTGGTCGAGAATACAAAGTGACAGATACAATCCCCCGACAGGTCGCGGAGCATAATGTGAACTGTAATGAAAGATGAATAATTCTAGATTGATCAACGTTTATTAGAGATTTCCTGTCATCTTAGTTATTTTTGTGACATTATGGATACACAGGAAACAGAAGGTCATTATTTTCTAGCAGCGACGAGTAAAGCAGTTGTTATTATTACTTACATCACAGCTAAATACCTCAGAATAGGCTGCTGTTGCTGGGTTATGAGATGGTAGCTATACGTGGGGCAGACATAACCCGGGCCAGAGCGTCGAGACGGTGGGTGATCAAAATGCTGTCATCCTGATCCAAAGTATAAGTCGAGACGTTTTATTGCTCGTCTTACAGATGTCTTTCTCCCTCCTGAATTCGTACTCGCTGGAGCCTTCTCAATAGCGTACCGTATGTGATCATAGATGGCTTAACCTTAATATTCCATAGAGACTTGTTGGTAAAAGAGACGTTTCAACTTCATCTATAAGATTCACACGGTTGTGTTCTAAGTCCACTCTAAAAATTTATTGAATTATGAAACAAAGGAATGAAATCTTTGACTCCTGTGGTTGAAAACTTGCGTTTATATAAAGCTTGGGGTTCATTACGCAAGTTCACTGCCTGTGGCACCCCAGTACCGCTCACTCAGCTCCTCGTGTCACCCCAGTACTGGTTGGCCAGCTCGCTGTCACCCCTGTACTGGTTGGTCAGCTCGCTGTGTCACCCCAGTACTGGTTGGTCAGCTCGCTGTGTCACCCCAGTACTGGTTGGTCAGCTCGCTGTGTCACCCCAGTACCGCTCACTCTGCTGGCTGTGTCACCCCAGCACAGCTCGGTACTGCTGCTGTGGGTGCCGCTGCCAGTGAGCGCTGTGGTGGGGTGGTGAGTAAAGACGATGCAGTATCTGGTGTCGTGTGTCGACAACAAGACGTTCATTACAGATATGAGAGACCATTCACCCCGTAGATCTACACCGCACCGAGTTTCGTACAGTGTGTCTGACACATGTTCCTCAGACACACAACTAATATGCAGTTACATGGACTAAGAGGGGCAGATTTAATCATATTCCCTTCACCTGAAAGATCAATATATAAGAATGATTAACAGACCTCCAGTGATAAGGATCAATGACCATACAATCTGTGTGAGGAGTGGAAGAGGAGGAGGGTGTTGGTGGAGCTGTTCCCCCACTATGTTGTGAGTGAGGTGTGTGGCTTGACCTCCCGCAGGTGAGTCTGAGGATCCACGACCTGCAGTGGGAAGATGAGGGCAAGTACGAGTTGGAGGTGGTGAATCCGGGTGGTCGCATCTCCACCTACACCCGCATCACCACCACGAATGACTGCTCTGTCCTCGAAGCCCAGGAGCGAATCAACAAGTAAGGCAGACATTCTTTATTAATCTATCTCTATCTCTGTCATCTTGCTCATCTCTCTCCTTGTGTTATCATCCCGTTGATGTCTACATTTTTCTCTGTTGGCCCACATCTCTCTCTGTCTCTGTCGTCATGTGTACTTGTGTCTGTGTTGTCTCATTGTTTGTTGGCCTAATGCCAGTGTCTTCCTTCCTCAGTTTACCTTTCTTGTTTCAGCTTTTTATTTATTCATAATTTCCTCCAACTCGTTCTCGTTTTTTCAGTAATTTTCCTGCTGTCATCTGTCTCAATAAACCTTTGTCAACTTAATATATAATTTTTCATTCCTTTCTTGTGCCTTGAGTGTGATGAGATCTTCCATTAGTCTCTGTCTCCCTGATGGTGTGTATGTAGGGTTCTCCCCGGCTGTGTGTCTCCCTGACTCCCTGTACTGCAGTCGTGCCTGGTTCACCACATGATATGATTTACTGTTCGCATACCACTATGGGAGTCGTCATGTTCCCCATGATCACTAAGCCCTCACCAGCCATGCCCCCCATGATCACCTGGGGCCCTCACTAGCCATGCCCCCCATGATCACCAGGGGCCCTCACTAGCCATGTCCCCCATGATCCCAGGGGCCCTCACTAGCCATGTCCCCCCATGATCACCAGGGGCCCTCACTAGCCATGTTCCCCCATGATCACCAGGGGCCCTCACTAGCCAGACGTCCTCTCTCCTCAGTTACCTGCAGTCGATATCGAGGCTTGACAACGTTCCCTCCATGGCACCGCAGTTCACGATGCGACTGAGGAACCGACGCGTCCAGGTTGGGTTCCCGGTCCGCCTCACCTGCCAGATCGTGGGCATCCCCAAGCCACAGGTGTCCTGGTTCATGGACGGCGAACCCATGTCTCCTGACGGTAGGTACTGTGCAGCTCCTGGCAACAGGAATGTGTAGCATAGGGCCATCAGAGGTGTCTACTTTGCCATAGGTCTTCATAGTGCTGTATTGTCAGTCAGGCTTTGTTCGAAAAGAACTCACAATGAGGCAGGAGTTCCTTGCAGTCCTCAGTATACCCATCACCGAGGTATGTCGTCCCAGTAGACACTGCCGATGCATTTGACTCCCACTGAGAGAATGGTTCCTGAGGACGTCAGGTAGTGATTTACACATGGCTGATATTAAAGGAGTGAATACCTTGCCCTGAGTACGAGCAACCAGTAAGTTGATTACAGATGAGATGGTGAGCAGTGTTGGCCCGACACCCATAACCATTTTGTTTGTATTTTGAAGTCAACTCATAATGGATTTAACACCATCATGCTGAGGTAATCCATTATTCATCATCATCAATGACCTTGAGAGAGTAATATAAAGGAGTACATTTGTAATACCAACTGACTCATAAACATTAGTCTGATAGGTAGATACTTCAGCTTTCTGAAAATCAGTTTTGATGTTGACAGCATATGAACAAAACTTGATATTCTATAGACATTGAATTAATCTTATTTGATTGATTTTAATTCATACTCTTATCCTGATACGATTTTTTTCCGTGTCACAAAAATAGGTAAATGAATAACTGATAAAAAAATAATCTAGTAAGGGAGAGGAACAGCTGGATTTGAGAGTTAGGTCTGCCAACACGAGGGAACTTTGGTCTGTTCTTTATCTGAGATGCTCACAATTAGAGCCTATTTCTACCCTCGTCTGAGGAGAGATGTGATTTCCCTACAAGCATTAGAATTAGGATTGTATTTCAAATCTAATTTCAGAGATTCTATTCTGAGTAGAAAACGGAGTGAGGTGACTGCAGTTTCAACTGGCATTACGTATAATACTTTCATGGTTAACATCATTTTCAGAGTTTAACGGTTTCATTATATATACGTCGTCGTAAAGCTAGATTCATGTATGTATCATAGTAGTATGTCAGCAATGAACGAAGTGTGTTGAAGTGTGAGCGTTAAGCAAGAGCGTGTGCACCGGCAGATGGACACACCATGTGGCAAGAAGACGGCCACTTCTACACCCTGGACATCTCCAGCGCCACACACGACGACGCTGGTGTCTACTCCGCCTGCGCCGTCAACCCTTACGGCTCCGTCCTGTGTCGCTGTCGACTCATCGTCGACTCTGGACTTAGGTGAGTGGCTCCTGATCCCACACGTAACGAGGGATCATCAGGATTGCAAATTAAGGGGTTTTTACAAGCGATAAAGATGCACTAGTCCCCACAGAACTGCGTAAATTGCCACAATGATCAGTCCATGTCATTCGTTGTACTCAAGTGTTTTGCCATTCGTAAAATAAAGCATCAAAGCTGACAACTTCGAAATATCTTTTACATCCCTTCTTCAGGTCGTACATCTCGCCCATGTTCCTGCAAGAGCTGGAAGACCAGAGCGTCCGAGAGGGCAGCACCATCACCCTACAGACGATCATCGAAGCCTACCCAACCATCGGAGTTGTCTGGTACGTGAAGGAGTGGCAGATAAGGTGGGATTTCAAGTGGGTAGGGAGTATGAGGGTTATGGGAGGCCAGAGAGTAGTGGGGGAGGAGGCACAGGGCAGGAGAGGTTAGAAGATGAGTCGACACCAAGAGATGGCCAGCCCGCCCCCCCTCGAAGTAAGCACGTCTCCCTAAATGTAAATTTTCCCTTGACATTGTGTTTACTGTTGGCTGCTAATCCGTGAGCTGGATGATCTTGCATTAGACTCTTTGCTATGGTGTAGATATTGTCGTCGTAGTGTTATAGGAAGTGACGCTGTTAGTTATAGTTATGATGCCTGCATGAGATCGACTGTTATAATGTGCAATAGATAGTCTTTCACATCTCCTGTGCTTCGTGCCAATAATTATCTCTTTTTTCTCTCTCTTCCAATCCCCTCTTCTCTGCTTACCCCTTCCATCACTGTTGTTTTCTTTCGATTTTATGTTTTGTTAACATTTGTTTTAATAACACCTTTGATGCCATCTTTATTATTTTTTTCTTAAATTAATATCTGTTCCATCTCATCATTGCTGGAACCACACACCTTTGCTTTTTAATCACATTTACTTCCACTTTTCTTCTTTATGCTTTCGAATGACATTGACTAAATCAATTACGCCAACGGCATTTTCTTCTGGACACTGCTATCTCTCACCCACGACCTGCACGCCCGCGCACGTCTCGCCATACTTCTATAACATGACTGATTTCTTCATTTCATCTCGCTGATCCATGACTATGGGTCCACCTTCTTTCTTGCTGACACACAAACACATCCTTGTGAATATTTGCTTTACTTTCTACTTTCCGAACTATCATCATCAATCATCCTTTGGATTTTGGTTTTTGTGTTATTTTTCTTCCGTTACTTGGCCTATCCCTCTCTTGTCCTCCTCCTCCTACCTACCCACCCGTCCCTCCTGACCGGCCCTCACCTGACGGTGTCGCCGACCGTGGCACTGCAGGCACCGGGACGGCCAGCGCATCAGACCCAGCCGCAAGCACACCTTCAGCCTGAACGGGGACGGCGTCGCCACCTTGGAGATACACGACGCCGACTACACCGACGGCGGGATGTACACCTGCACTGCGAAGAACGAGATGGGCCACATCGAGTCCATGTGTCGCGTCTCCGTGTCTTGCACGGACGCAGATCTCGCCTCGCGGAAGAGGATAGCTTCGCGGTAAGTCAAGCGCCAGACGGCTGGCATCACATTCACTGATGTATGTGATACAGACACATGTCATGATCCCTGTTTGCCAGCGGCTCAAAAGGGGAGGAACTAGACTATGAGGATTCTTTAGGTTTATGACATCAGTATATGCTGGGGTAATATGATGCTATGTGACTCAAACCTGAGACTTGGATATGCGGGGTAATACAAGACTAATCGACTTAGACGTGGACCTTATCATGTTACATATGTAGTGTAGACGCCACGACGGTGTATATGTACCATTGATGCCCTACACACATACACACGCTCACTGTTGATCACTCCAATTCTCTTTCAGGCTCTGGTACAGCCAACCCATGCCAGGGTAAACAAAGATTCGTTCTTCCAAGCCACTTACCCTTTTTTTTTTTGGTTACAAATTCTTGCATATGCTGTTAGATATTTTCTGTAGAGTCGCTTTCTTTGCGACGAATAGATTGTAACTCGAGGCGTCTAACGTTTGCACAGTTAAGTGTTGTGTTATGTTTTAGCTTCTTGTTACTGGCAGCAGATGATTGTTCCACGTAGTGGCTAGCG
The DNA here is from genome assembly GCA_032273605.1 of Panulirus laevicauda. Lineage (NCBI taxonomy): Eukaryota > Metazoa > Arthropoda > Malacostraca > Decapoda > Palinuridae > Panulirus > Panulirus laevicauda. Next base: position 8,594 of record JAUTXX010046476.1, read on the forward strand.
CTACATCTAAGTACCTCACTGCCACCATTAGCTGAGGCTCCTCACCAAGCGCTTATTAACCTGATGCTTTCTTGTGCCAGGCCCCTGACACGACCACCTCCGCCACACTCGCGTCTCCTGCTGTGGTAGATGATGAATATTCACTCAAGACGCCACAAAATTTGTTGTTGTAATCTTACTTATGTTTTCTGTTACTTATACTTAACGGAAGTGAGGCGTAGGCGGTCGTGAGTTGCCTTAACATGCGAGTTACCCGTTTGTATATGTTTTTACTATATATATATATATATATATATATATATATGTATACTTAAAATGGTATAGATCCAGTGATCCTACAGGCAAGAAATTATCCTGTATTTATCGCGTGCTGTTGTTTCGTGTGGTCCAGCGTGGACCTCGTAGCCTCGTAGATTGTATACTCCACCCACCAGTCACTCAGTTCCAGGTTTTGTCTAATGTGCATCGAGTACACTCAGCCACCTGCATCCTAGTTACCCACCTCCAGTCCTCCTTTATCCATCATTCAGCTCTCTTCATTCATCTTCGACCCTTTACTCATCCCCCTCTCCCCACCATCATGTAAAACCCATATCGAGCTTTCCTCTCCACAACCTACCTATTCGTTTGTCTTCAATTATCCTTTATCCCTTTTAAGCTCCCCCTAGCTACCTGTAACTTTCTTATCCATTCCGAATCTCCCTCATCGTAAATTACATATTTTTTACATCTCTGTTTACGAAGGATGATACAATTTACGTCCAGTGCTAAAAGAGGAAAACGAACAACGACATAGACTTATAAGTTGAAGATGTACTATCAGCAGTATATGGAATGAAAGTACATAAAACGGTAAGAAAAGATAAACTTTATCTAAAGAAAATGAAGAGCACGGAAAATCATTTTGTCAAAACCAGGCAATGTTTCAGAGGGCTGGAAGACCGCCGCTATTCAGCCCTCTTCCCTACGGCTACTCCCAGCCTTCCTCACCCATCCCCAGCCTTCCTCATCCATCCCCAGCCTTCCTCACCCATCCCCAGCCTTCCACACTCACTTCCAGCCTCTTTCACCCACCTCCAGCCTTCCTCTCCTCCATCTTCCATGGTCCAGCTGCCCCCCCCCCCCCCACCCCTCCTTCCTCAGTGCTCCCAACACTACAGTCGCCGATGCCGTAAGGTTACGTGAGCGTTGCATAAATTGTGAAAATAAACTACCAAGCGACACCATAAGGTCATCTCCTTGACTTTAAACAGATACTGTCAGGTCAAGTGGAAGGCAATATGTTATCTTCAGAGGCACTGTGTTCAACGCCTTGCGATTTAGAAAGTGTTATGTTGATGTAGCTACTCGCGTGGGTGTGTGTGTGTGTGTGTGTGTGTGTGTGTGTGTGTGTGTATGTGCGTGTGTATGTGTGTGTGTGTGTGTGTGTGTGTGTGTGTGCGTGTGTTTACAGTCGTAGGTATGTGCACCTTTCAACTGTGTCTCGGGGTCATACACGTCCAGATCGAGTGTAACGCTAGAGTACACGAAGAGACGAAACCTAATGATATGTTTAAGTCTTGTGTTTCACTGTGTGTAATACGTTGTGTGTGGGAGAGTCGTGGGGAATGTGAGACGGGCAACTGACGCACGAAGTGAAGCCATCTCATTAACGCTATACATATATACCCTAGTCTAAGCCAGGTACCCATTGTATCGACCAGCCCCCAGGGGTGGATGAACAACTGGGTTGACTGTGGGCCGATTGCCGCAACCAGGATTGGAACCTATGCCATGCTCGACCCTGGACGGCCCATGAATGCGTCACGGTCAGGAACGCTAACCGCTACACCACGGAGGTGACTGTGGCCACAGGGAATGTCTCTTATCGATGGGAAAGTATTGGTCTAAGGTCTGGAGACGGGAAAGTATGTGTGTGTGTGTGTGTGTGTGTGTGTGTGTGTGTGTGTTTAATGTACCTGCGGAGCCTTTTATGGTTTTGATGAAGGTTTGTTGACGACATAAGGTGACGAAAACGGACATGTTCGACATCATTTATAACCTCATCAGTTTCAACTCATTTGTTTCATCTGAAGCTATGAACATACTTTTGCTCTGGTTCATTTGACAGCGACGATATCCTCGGCAAGTATATTGTGCACACAATGCTCATCCTGTGAGAGGTAGCGCAAAAGGATTACAGGGGTCACACAGGGTCATAGTCAGACCTCAGTGGGTTGATATCACATAGGATATTACAAAGATGATTCATTTTCTGAGGTTCATGACACACATTACATAGTTTCATGGGGCAAGTTACACTCATGAACATTCTTATCCTCAGATTCACTGGTTGGCTGGGCGACAGAGCCTTTTACGTTGAAGGCTCCAGTCACGGACACAAGTCCACATCAAGGCCGGACCTTAATTAATATATAGAGAGGATTATGAAAGGGAGGAGGGAGAATCAAGGGAAAGTATACACAGATTTTGAAGGAGGTGAGAAACCTGTCTTTGAAACATACCAGGTCGTAGTTACTGGGAAAGACTTGAGAGTGTAGAGAGTTCCAAAGCTTCGAGGTGCAGGGAAAGAAACAGTTATCAAATCGGCCCAACCAAGTGCCGATGGCCACACAGTAATCATACGACGCAGCTGCTTGCCGAGTATTGCGTGGTCTAGCTAGTGGAGGGGGCACACAAACAGCCAGCTCTCTGGAGCAAAACCAAATTAATACCTATAGAAGAGGGAAAGTGAACCAACATGCAGACAATTTCTCAGAACGCTGGTGTCGTACAGGCTTTTCCTCCGCCGTAACTGAGGCAGGACTTTGAGTTGCCGTTAGCAGGATATGAGATGAGGGTATGAAAGGGGCATCTTGTTCTCTGGTTTCGTATACAGAGGAGGTCCAATGTGTTGGGAAAAAACGCGGGGAAACTGAAATTTTAGCAGAGGACCTTGGTTGTCGCGGTTGACTTCGCTGTTACATGGGACTGAGGACTCAAGAGGACCTTCCTAATGTACTGCTTGTCAGCCCGGCAAGTAGTGCGCGCACTTATCACTGTGCTGAGGTGGAGTGACTTTCTCTCTCGGCTGTCTCTAGTGATGTAGTGACGATAGGGATGGATGAGGAGATGCTGCCAAAGTAAGAGTTCCAGGAGGTCAGTGAAACAGGTTTGTCCACGTCCAAGACGACATCAGGACAGTCATGGCGTCGTGACGCGTTACCATACAGTTAAGTAAAGTAAAGCTTCAAAAAGCTTCTTCACACAGCTTCGAGGAACGCAACCCAGTCTCGAGAAGTCACAAGCAATCTCGAGAATCTAGATAAAGTCTCGAAAAGTTCGCATTTTCTCGAAAAGTTTCACGCATCCTTCGAAAGCATTTCACAGTCTCAAAATTCTTTATACAAATCCAATAGATTTCATGTAGTCTCCAGTGGCTTCACAGGTACGCCTCGTGAAGCTTCAGCTGTCTCAAAAAGCTTCAGAAAGTGTCAAAAGGCAATGATTTTGAGAAGCTTTGTTCTATCCTGAAGTTATTCAAACAATCTTGTGAAGCTTCAAACTGATTCGAGACGCTTCACACATTCTGAAGAAGTTTCAGTCTTGAAATGATTTGCTGTCTATAAATCCTCATACCAACTCAAGATGATTCACACAAGACTCGTGAAGCTTCACTCATTCTCATGAAGCTTTTCATATTACCCAGATTCACTGGCAAACGGAACAGCGATTTCACTAGGAAGTAGGAAGTACGAAGAGTCCAGATGATTATCTGGTCTTGATGTCCATTGCTCTGCTCTCAGTATGAATATGGAGACGTGTAAGGAGGAATCCATCATCCTGCCCTCCGTCAGGTACTGGCTGGCGGCGTCCCAGCATCACGGGGTCTCCTTCACTGTTGACGGAGTAAATATACACTTGAGGCAATGTGGGCCTCACTGTTTAGCGGCTCGGACCAGGGTCACGGGGGGGGGTCCTTGTGGGCCGGCGTGTGGGCAAGGGTACGACTGACGGAAAGGTCAGAGGAAAGAGAGAGAAGGTCAGGGGACGATGGGATGGAGAGTAAAGGTCAGGGGAGGATGGGATGGGGAGAAAATGCCAAGGGGAGGATGAGAAAGGGAGAAAATGCCAGGGGGAGGATGGGAAGGAGAGAAAAGGTCAGGAGGAGGATGAGAAGGAGAGAAAATGCCAGGAGGAGGATGGGAAGGAGAGAGAAAAGGTCAGGGGAGGGAGAGGTGTGGCAGTGCTGAGCCAACTACCACACACAATCAAGGAACATGTACCACCTGACATTAATGGTTCCACTAATGGCAAAAGTGTACACAACTGTACCACAACATTCCCATCCCTTCATGACGACAGTTAGCACAACTACAGTCTATATTTTGACTTTAAAGCTGCCTAATACGATAGATATTTCCTATAGCTAGAATAGATGTAAGTGGTCGATGTTTGCAATGGGGACTGGTTTATCTCCAGACCCAAAACTCCACTGTATTGTTTCAAGGCTGCGGAAATGACCATAAAGAAATGCAACTTGGCAGTCCTGTGAATCGATGCATTTCTCAAATCATTGCCAGAAACTCCCAGGTACTTGATGGTGGAATTCTTGTATTCACCAGAACATATATGAAATGCAAATCATTCTTAAATATATATAGTTACAGCCTCTGATAGCCTTGGCCTAGATATTTCTGCATGGAGAAAAACTGGAGGAAGTGGAGTGTTTTAGATATCTGGGAGTGGATTTAGCAGCAGATGGAACCATGGAAGCGGAAGTGAGTCACAGGGTGGGAGAGGGGGCGAAGGTTCTGGGAGCGTTGAAGAATGTATGGAAGGCGAGAACGTTATTTCGGAGAGCAAAAATGGGTATGTTTGAAGGAATTGTGGTTCCAACAATGTTATATGGTTGCGAGGCATGGGCTATAGATAGGGTTGTGCAGAAGAGGGTGGATGTGATGGAAATGAAATGTTTGAGGACAATATGTGGTGTGAGGTGGTTTGATCGAGTAAGTAATGAAGGGGTAAGGGAGATATGTGGTAATAAAAAAATTGTGGTTGAGAGAGCAGAAGAAGGTGTATTGAAATGGTTTGGTCACATGGAGAGAATGAGTGGGGAAAGATTGACTAAGAGGATATATCTGTTAGGGGTGGAGGGAACGAGAAGTGGGAGACTAAATTGGAGGTGGAAGGATGGCTGTGGCCTGGATGTGGAAAGGGAGCTGTGGTTTCGGTGCATTACACATGACAGCTAGAGACTGAGTGTGAACGAATGTGGCTTTTGTAGTCTTTTCCTAGAGCTACCTCGCGCACATGCATGGGGGAGGGGGTTGTCATTTCATGTGTCGCGGGGTGATGATTGGAATGGATAAGGGCAGACAGTATGAATTATGTACATGTGGATATATGTATTTGTCTGTGTGTGTATACATATGTATACGATGAGATGTATAGGTATGTATATGTGCATGTGTGGACGTGTATGTATAAACATGTGCATGTGGGTGGGTTGGGCAATTTTTTCGTCTGTTTCCTTGCGCTATCTCGCTAACATGGGAGACAGCGACAGAGTATAATAAAAGTAAGAAAAAAAAATAAGTATATATGTATGTATACATTGAAATATATAGATATGTATATGTGCGTGTGTGGACGTGTATGGATATACATGTGGATGTAGGTGGGTTGGGCCATTCTTTCGTCTGTTTCCTTGCGCTACCTCTCAAACGCGGGAGACAGCGACAAAGTATAATAATAATATGATGATGAGGGAAACACAAATATGCATTGGAAGATGGGGAAATCAATATGACTGCTCAGTAAAAAGAAGAAAAAAATGGCAATGCTAATAATATAACGTACATATGTCACTGCTCACTTCAAGAGCAATCACATGAACATTTCAATTATATATGCATATAATTAATGCTTTCAGATCTCCATCACAGAGAATATGTACCTGCACATTCTGACCAAGAGGAGGCAGTGTGATATGAAGGATGATACTTCTTGACATGTCTATTTGAAGGAACTGTTCCAAATCAACCTGAGTAGTGGAAGGACTATCAGTATGAACAAGAGTTAACTGAGCATCAGCTACCAGCAATGTCAGGAAGATATCAGATGGAAATTCTGGATGCTCATGCTTCAACATCAAGTTACCTGCCCAACTTCCAACCTGTAATAAGTAAATATCATATTATAAGCAAGCTTTTAATGACATGTAGCTATGAAAAAGAAAAAACTTTGACAATTGGGGCATGGAAACTCAGCAGTAAGCATAAAAATTAAAACCAGTCTTTTACTTCAACTGTACAGGTGTAAGAGAAAAGACTATCCGTTATGAAATACCAAATCATCATAATGAATGTTGCACTCACATACTTGATGAAATGAATCCCAATTGCTATATATCATACTGCTGGACAATCATATATCTTTCACAGCTGCTCAACTTTTATAAGACCATGAGATCACTTGAGGAAAATTATTTTTAGTACTTAATCGCCATTTCACACATTAGCAAAAGCACCAGGAAACAGATGAAGAAAGACACATCCACTCACACACACTTATGCACACAAACACACACACACACACATAGGGGATAGGGAACAAAGAATACTTCCCACATTCCCTGAGTGTCATAGAAGGTGACTAAAGGGGGAAGGATTGGACAGCTGGAAATCCTTCCCTTCTCATATTTTCAATTTCTAAAAGAGGAAACAGAAGGAGTCAAGTGGCAGAATGCTCATTCTCCTCAAAGGCTCAGATTGGGGTGTCTCAATGTGTGTGGATGTAACCAAGATGAGAAGAAGTGAGGAAAGAAACCTGGATGTTCTGGCTCTGAGTGAAACAAAAGCTCAAGGGTAAAGGGGAAGAATGATTTGGAAAAGTCTTGGGAGTAAAGTCAGGGGTTGGTGAGAAGACAAGAGCTAAGGAAGGAGTAGCACTACTCCTACAGCAGCAGTTGTGGGAGAGTGTGATAGAGTGCAAAGAAGAAAACTGTAGATTGATGTGGGTGGATGGTGAGAGATGGGTGAACATTGGCACTTATGCACCTAGTCATGAGAAGAAAAATCTTGAGAGGCAAGTGTTTTGGGAGCAGCTAAGCAAGTGTGTCAGCAGTTTTGGTGCATGAGACCAGGTATTAGTGATGAGTGATTTAAATGCAAAGGTGGGTAATGTGACAGTTGAGAGTACAATTGGTGTACATGGGGTATTCAGTGTTGTGAATGGAAATAGTGAAGAGCTTATGGATTTGTGTGCTGAAAAAAGATTGGTGATTGGAAATACCTGGTTTAAAAAGAGAGATATACATAAGTATATGTATGTGAGTAGGAGAGATGGTCAAAGAGCATTATTAGATAAATATGTTAACTGAATGTGTGGAAGGTGAGAGTACTATCTCAAAGAGCGAAAATGGGCATGTTTGAAGGAATAGCGGTTCCAACAATGTTATATGGTTGCGAGGCATGGGCTATAGATAGGGTTGTGCAGAAGAGGGTGGATTTGTTGGAAATGAAATGTTTGAGGACAATATGTGGTGTGAGGTGGTTTGACGGAGTAAGTAATGAAAGGGTAAGAGGAACGTGGGGTAATAAAAAGAGTGTGGTTGCGAGAGCAGGACACATGGAGAGAATGAGTGAGGAAGATTGACAAAGAAGATATATGTGTCAGAGGTGGAGGGAACAAAGAAAAGTGGGAGACCAAATTAGAGGTGGAAGGATAGAGTGAAAAAGATTTTGAGCAATCAGGGCCTGAATATACAGGAGGGTGAAAGGCATACAAGGAACAGAGTGAACTGGAACAATGTTGTATACAGGGTCAACATGCTGTCAATGGATTGAACCAGGGCATGTGAAGCGTCGGGGTAAACCATGGAAAGTTTTGTGGGGCCTGGACGTGGAAAGGGAGCTGTGGTTTTAGAGCATTACACATGACAGCTAGAGACTGAGTGTGAATGAATGTGGCCTTTTTTATCTTTTCCTGGCGGATGTGTGTGTGTGTGTATGCTGTTTCCTGTGTGATAGGTGGGATGAAGAAGTAAAAATGTTGGTCAAAGAGAATAAGAAAGCCATTTGGATAATACTTGTAAGGAAGGAGTGCAAATGACTGGGAGATGTATAAGAGAAAGTGGCAGGAGGTCAAGAGAAAGGTGCATGGGTTGAAAAAGAGGGCAAATGAGACTTGAGGTGAGAGAGAATCATTAAACTTTAAGGAGAATACAAAGATGTTTTCAAAAGGAGGTAAATAACATGCATAAGACAAGAGAACAAATGGGAACATTGGTGAAGGGGGAGAGGGTGAAGTGATAACAGGTAGTAATGAAATGAGGAGATGGAGTGAATATTTTGAAGGGTTGTTGAATGTGTTTCATGATAGAGTGCCAGAAGTAGAGTGTTTTGGTCAGGGTGGTGTGCAAAGCCAGACACTCAGAGAGAGTGGTTTGGTAAAGAGAGAAGAGGTGGTGAAAGCCTTGGGACAAAATGAAATCCAGCAAGGCAGCAGGTTTGGATGGTATTGCAGTGGAATTTATCAAGACAGGTGGTGAATGAGTTGTTGATTGGTTGGTAAGGATATTCAGTGTATATATGGATCATGGTGAAGTGCCTGAGGATTGGCAGAATGCATGTATAGAGCCACTGTACAAAGGCAAAGGGGATAAAGGTAAGTTCAAATTACAAAGGCATAAGTTTGTTGAGTATTCCTGAAAAATTGTATGGGAGGGTATTGATTGAGAGGGTGAAGGCATGTAAAGAGCATCAGATTAGGGAAGAGCAGTGTGGTTTCAGAAGTGGTAGAGGAAGTGTGAATCAGGTGTTTGCTTTGAGGAATGTATGCGATAAATACTTAGAAAAGCAGACGAGTCTGTATGTAGTATTTATGGATCTGGAGAGGGAATATGATAAATCTGATAAAGATGCTCTGTGGAAGGTATTAAGAGTATATGGTGTGGGAGGTAAGTTGCTAGAAGCAGTGAAAAGCTTTTATCAAGGATGTAAGGCATGTCTGCGAGTAGGATGAGAGGAAAGTGATTGGTTCTCAGTAAATGTTGGTTTGCTGCAGGGTACGTGATGTCTCCATGGCTGTTAAATTTGTTTATGGATGGAGTTGTTAGGGAGGTGAATGTATGAGTTTTGGAGAGAGGGGCAAGTATGCAGTCTGTTGTGGATGAGAGGGGCTTGGGAAGTGAGTCAGTTGTTGTTTGCTGATGATACAGCTCTAGTGGCTGAGTCGGGTGAGAAACTGTAGAAGTTGGTGACTGAGTTTGGTAAAGTGTGTGAAAGAAGAAAGCTGAGAGTAAATGTGAATAAGAGCAAGGTTA
>JAUTXX010046583.1:7108-17896 GCA_032273605.1 Panulirus laevicauda
TTATATGCTCTTGGAATTCTTTCATTCTTGTTTTTTTTTATCATGGTACCACGTGACGAGACTTTAGACTACTGCCATTGATAAAACTACTGGTATCATGTCAGAAGTATACTTCATGATTTAGTTTGCACACTTTGTTGACAAAAGGTTCCTGTGAATTTTAGTTTTCACATTCATTGCCGAACTAGATGTGTTATCAGAATAATAAAGAAAATAGTTATTATGTAACTTTTGTTTTTACTTATTTTGTCGCTCTGATATAAACAGGCATAATATAAGGTAAAGAGGCTAAGAATCATAGGAACCTGAATGAGAATCATAAATTCAATTAAAGTTTCAGACTTAAAAGTATCACATGAATATATGTCTTACTTATCTTTCTTGGTTTGCTGCTTAATATATATTTTTCCATCTTTGTACCTTATTGAGTGTACTGCTAGTGTAACCTTCAGTTTGTTTCACACTTTTTTATTTTTTGAGGAAGTATTGACTACTTTACGTGTGCTGAGTTTTGAAGCAAATATTTTGAGTGTTATTTTTGGGTCTTTAACAAGGGTAGGAGATGGTTAATAACCAATATAATTAGAAAGTGTAAAGATTAATAGACACTATGATACTGAAAGATCAGAGAAGGCAGAAAAAGATGAGTCTGGCTTCATGTTGTTGTTTTGGATTATCAAAACAGTGTTTTTGTTTAGCTTTAGATTAATGCAGAAGTGATTGGAATATTTTGTCTTAGGACAATAAGATCCTCGTGGGACATTCCAAACAGTAGACGATAATGACATCATTAAGAAATAGTATGTTAGGCTCAAAACTTACCACTATGAAGTTATTCCATGAACTTTTATCAGATGTTCAAACAAAGCTGACTCTCATGACCTTAACCTAGTCACCGTATGTTCTTCATCCTCTAGCTTAACGACCCTTTCTTGAGTATTGTGTCTTGCTTTCTTCACATGCCCATGATCCACTTGTGGCTGGTGTTTTGTCATTAATTCTACAGGTTTGCAGTAATAATACAGGGTACATTTTGAAATCAAACAGTTTTGTCTGTCTTTATATTTAACCATTACTATGTATATTCCTTTGTTGTATGACCCCTTTTTTGTTTGTGTGATTAGGAAAGAACTTCTTTATATGGGTGAATCATCATTGTGTAGAATGCAAGACTGACTAGTTAGGCTATGATGTTATAAAGATACTAAAGACTAATTATAACCTCACCTCCTCTAAGTCTGAGGTTTTAAGTACATTGTATCTGACAGCTCTTCTCTTTCTGCCCTTCTTCCCCAACTTCATTCTCTAGAGCGCAAAGGTGAGACATGGTGGAGGATGGCATTGCTCTGGTAACCTGGGGTTCATCTTTGCTAAATTAAATGTATGAAGGTTAACAAAGCTCGAATGAAAAACAAATTCATGCAATAAACATTAGTGAACCTTTGGTGAGACCTGAGGTTGTTTGGGATTGGTGTGTACGAGCACTAAGTTTTCCAGAGAATACATTAACTAGTGCTTTGTAGAGAGCTGCTATAATGGAATTTTGTGCAAGAAATTGTCTGGAATTTTTGTTGAATGCCATGAGATTTTAAGAGGTATGAAAGTGCAGTCACAGACATTTGTTAAGTAAATCAGTTTATAGAAAGGTGTGTTCATCATAGTGGTCGGAGTGACTAGGTGGCAGTTGGTTAAAATACCTAACTAGAGGATATTTTCTTTCTCAGAGTTTAGTGATGGTTAATGCTCGTTAGTATTTAGATTTTCCAAAGCCTTAAGAGCAGTAGGGGAGTTATATTTGGAATGCAGGAGTGCCTTATAGGTACAACAAGCTTCATTTGAATCGGAAAAGATTGCATTACAATCCAGTATTCAGGATATCCCAGCTTGTAAGATTATTATGTCAACACTTATCAACAGAATTACAACGTGAAGTTACAATGAAGGGGTGGTGGTATCATTTCAAAAATCTGTTTTGATACCTTTAGATATGTTATTAAGCTGCTTATTTCTTGATTATTTATAAGAATAGAATATTTGCATACAATTATTTCATTTATTAGATTTGTTTGTGATAAGTACTTGAGAGATTAAGAATTTGCCCTTATGATTTCTTTCAAATAAACATTAATGGCAAGCATAATTTACCGAATGGTTAAGTTTCTTGATGGGGGAATGGAATGATTCCTCAGGACCCACCAGATGAACAAGGGGGATGTCGAGCTTGGAACTATCAGTTGCATCAGCCAGTAGCATTGTCCTCCTCCACTTCCTGTGTTACTTACTCACTCATGCTTGTCCCCACATTTGTAGCCATAATGCACATGTTCTGATGTCTGATCCATGGATTTTGTAAACATTCAAGTGTAAGCCTTTTTTTTGCTGTTATGTACTGACTAGTTATATATGGCAGTTCATACTTAAATAAGTGTTTCAAGTTTTATATTTACAGTGTAAATTGTGACAAAACTCCCATTTTACTCAACATGTGCTTCATGATTTTCTTGATGAGATGGATATTTTATGACTCGAGAATCATCCATTGAGTCAATTTTTTCTCGAATTAACTCATCTTGTTGGTGGAAGCTGGATGCTATCCATCTAGTCAAGAATTATGTATCCTAAACACATCCTTAGTATCAGAGAATAGTGTTGAATGCGTGTAGACATAATAGAGTTTATCAGGTATACCTTAGGAGTATACTTCTAATTACTCCTGCCCTCCTCAGGATGTTTGATAATGTTTCATAGGCCTAAGATAATTCTAAGATAGGTAGGTATATGATACACTTGATGTCAGATGTTGCTTTTCAACGTAAAAAGTCACTATGCTGTAATTCTTATTTTTGAGAACTATATGAAAATACTCCAAGTATCTTTGATTACTTTCTGGTGAGGAATAATTGAAAATACACAGGTCAAGGGATTATATTTAATCTTTTGTTATGAGTAATATAGATTTTAGATATACTCTAGACACCATCAATGACCAACACTCTAAAGAGTGATTAACATCATTATGGAAAGTAAGATAGCTATGAGACATGAGCCTCTAATTAGGATCAAATTCTGTGTTTTGACGATTGCCTTCCTCACGAGATTGAAAATTTTGTTTAACCATTCTGATTGAAAATTTATCCTGGAAGAGACTTTCTGGCCAATTGTTTCAGAACTTTGTAAGCCAAGATGGCTTTGGTATCCTGGGCAATTTTGGTATCCTGGGCATTTTTCCTCAGGTTTTATAAATGCCATATTACTGGCAGTTATGGACTCCACATATTTCACATTTGAATAAAGGGTTACAGAATTTGGCCCATAGTGACTCCACTGATTAATTTTGCTCGTCTCATCTCATCCCTGCTGACAATAGCAAGTGGCTAAACAGCTCATAAATTAAGCATATCTCTTCTAAAGTAGCAGGTAACTCCCTTTTGGTGCAAGTTATGAAACTATGTGTACATATATTTTTGCCTTTGTTCATGAAAACCACTTAGATAATTATTTTGGAAGTTTCTTATACTAAGTCAAGAAAGGGTGATTAAAGATACTTGGATATGAAGTAGCATTCATCTTCAGCTGTGTAACAGCATAAATTTAACTTTTCATGCTTTTGAATTGAGTTTATAATCGTCTTTGTGCCAGAATTCAACATTGTTTGATGAAATATGTATCTAAAACAGAATCATTAGATCAAAAACAACTCTGAAAAGAACATCCTGGGGTGGTTTGGTAAAACTGTCTATGTTTAGATAATGTAAGTCCTTGAGATGTGAGAGAACAAGCAAGTAATTTTCTAGATTGCTGCACACTGATGCAGTAGTTTTTGCTCTTTGGTTTTTCGTGTTTTAATCTTTTTAGTGGGATTTGTTATATGAGTGCTAATTGAGAATCCTGACTACTGTAATAGAAGCAAGGCTTTATTTTCCCCACCCTGAGAGCTTTAGTCACTGTACAATGATCATCACCACCTGCTTGATACCTCCTTATGATGAAAAGCCCATGGAAGTTCCCAACACTGGGAGTATCTAATGTTGTCAGACTTCCCAGGACCTGTGATTTCTCTTTAGTTTTGCTTGCTACATCCCAGGCATCAGTAGGTTTTGTATCTCTCAGGTGTAGGTCCTTTTAATTGTCTTTAGTGTTACATTTCTTATTTTATTTTGATTGATTATTTTTGTTATAAAAGGTATGACTCATGAGTTCAGCCATGGTAATTATTTGACAAAGATCACAAGAGACTCATGCTTTTTTGCTTATTCTTTCACTTTCAATTTCTTTTGTGGTAAATTTACATTGTTTTCACCAAGCTTCTTTTGTGTTTCTCAAGCTTGATATTTTCTTCCTTTCGTACTTGTTTGGCATTTCTTGTGTTAGTGAGGTAGCACTCATGACTGTCTTATGGGTGTGCGTGTATTTTTTTCCTAGTTTTAGCAGCAGATTTTCTTGTTCAGTGTGGGTGTTTACTGTTTTGTCATAGCTTTTTTCTTCTTTTACTCCTCAGGTGGACTTTTCTTATCATCATCTCTGTCTATCTATCTATATCTTTAGATATAGATATATCTTATGGAGGTGTATTTTCCTCTAGGTTTTAGCCGAAGATTTTTTGTTTTAACTCAGTCTAGGAGCTTACTGTTTTGTAATAGCTTTTTTTCATCTTTTTCTCCTCAGATGGACTTTTTTGTTCCACCTTTCCCTGAGAAAAATGGTCTCAGTTCCCACTTGATATGGATTCTTTGTTAATGAGGTTCTTCATGCTTACATTTTCTTTATAGTGTCAGTAATATTGCCGAAGATTTTTGTTTTGACACTTGGTTCCTATCATGCAAAAGAGACTGGAGTTTCCATTCTGAGCTTTATGCCCTTTGGAAGTAATGGCCTTGATTCATTCCCTTTTGACATGGATCTGACATATCCATTCATTAGAAATGGTTTTGCTGTGCATTCACAAGGGTAGTAGAAACGGAAATATTAGCCCATCAGTGAATTAAATTTTTTGATCTGCTTGGAGAAAGTCCACAGGAATACAAGTAATGACTTTGAAGTTAGTTTTCCATAACTAATTTTCCAGATCTGAACCAGAGCAGCAGTCCATAATCCTCCAACCACTAGTGTGCACCTAATCTATGGAAGGTTTTATGGGCTTCACCATTTCTGTCTCCATTTCCCTCAACGTTATTTTGCCTATGACAGAGCCAAAGTCAGATTCTTGGGCCTTACACATCCTAAGGGAATGTGTTCTCTCAGATCTACCAAATTTAGCAAAATTCTTCTACAAGGAGACAGTATCCATCAGTTAGAAATTTTCCCAAATTTCATGGTATCATATTTTGCACATTCTACCCAGTGGCCCATCAAATGGTGGAAGGAAGCTTTAGGGCTGTGAAAATGAGGCCTTGTTGCACCTTATGGAGCAAAAAGGACTTTTTCTATTAATTGTGCTCATTGGATTCCTCCTTAGAAAGAGTGTTATTCATTCTTCATTTGTTTGTGTTGAAAACTTTCAGCATTATTTTTTTACACAAGAATGGATTATTTGATATAACTTGTATGCATATTGCATCTGTTTATTCTGAAGATTCTGTAAATATTTTGATATCTGATGAAAACAAGGATGTTCAATGATGTCATGGTAATTCAGTGCTTAGACATGGTTTTAGAAAAGTAAACAAGAGTGTGGTTGAGAGGGCAGAAGATGGTGTATTGAAATGGTTTGGACACATGGAGAGAATGAATGAGGAAAGATTGACAAAGAGGATATATGTGTTAGAGATGGAGGGTACAAATAGAGGCGGGAGACCAAATTGGAGGTGGAAGGATGGAATGAAAAAGATTTTGAGCGACCGGGGCCTGAATATACAGGAGGGTGAAAGGCATGCAAGGAAGAGAATGAATTGGAACGATGTGGTATACCAGGGCTGATGTGCTGTCAATGGATTGAACCAGGGCATGAGAAGTGTCTGGGGTAAACCATGGAAACCAAGGAAGAGGATGATAAATATTCCTGATCTGTAGCTCATTGTGTTATTTTTTCTCTCTGTTTAAGATTTAATTAAAAATTTATGATTAATGCCACACCAGAGGTATGGAAACCATTACACTTCATAGGAACTTGGAATATAAGACACTCGTATGTAAGATTTTAGTACCCAGATTTACTAAAAAAGAATTTGTACTATATTTTATGCCACATAACACCTCGTCCCATAAGGTCTATTTTGAAAGAATAATATTTAACAACATCACAAAGGCTGACATTTTTCTGTCAAACAAACCTACTGATATTTGCTTTAAAAAAATTTATTTGAAAATGGAAATTTCTGATGTGAAATAGAAAGAGCTACAATATTCATGTATGCTTTTGGACAGCATCTGAGATTTCCTTTAGTGGCAGTATTAGCTGAAGTGAGTGACACGCACTTCAGCATATGACTCTAAGTATACATATCTTTGTCAATGCCTCTTCATGTTATATAATTGCCAAAAGAAAATCCCTATGGTATAAGTATACTCATGTGAGGACAGCATGAGTGATCTAAGTTACAGATCATTAGTATTAATCAGTGAGAGCCAAAATGTATGGAACTTTGAAAATGAAATTACAAAATGAAACTACTGAGCGACTGACTAAGAACACATATACAATTGAGACAAATTGAATAACTTAAAATTACTCAATAAGAGAGACAGCCATAGAATCAAGTGTGCTGATCCTTGACATCTTTTAGTTCACCTTATCAAGCACTCTCTCCTAGTACAAACTGCATTTATTAATATTGTATTAACTTACAACCTTTTATTAATAATGTAAGAATAATTTGCTTTTGATATTGTGCATTTTTCTACCCAAGTCATGAAGCATTTCTGCCCCAGTTTCACTAGAAACTATCAAAACAATCACAGTTGTAAGTTCTCTTACATGTTGAGTATAATCAAAGACATGACAGAGCTACATATTTTTTTAAGATTATATTTTCAGATGAGCACATGTACTAAAATCATCAAATTAATGTCCATTGATCTTTTTATTATTAAAATGAGTAAAGCGTATTCAAAGAAAAACCATTACCACTCTAAAATCAAGCACATACCAGGGCTAGCACACCACCTCACCTGGACTTGATGGTTATTAACTGTAATGCTTTAATGACCTACATGAATAACGGAGAATAACTTGCAATAATTAGTTCATAAGTATTTGATAAGAAACAGGAGCAGGTATACAAGTATGCACAGCAATAGTACTGCAATATATAATAATGGGGTAGTGCTGTGACGTCTATTAAATTTACTCTCAAAAATACAAAAATGTCTTTAAAGTCAAGAGCTGAAAAAAATTCACATCTGTAAGACATTGACCAAAGTCACATAACCTGCAGTGTTAATTTCCTGGTGTGAAAGCTTTAGAGGAGCAAATGTATGTGGAGAGTCGAGTGAAAGTTTTGGTGTACAGTAAGGCAGGGCTGTGTGATATCACTGTGGCTTTTCAACATATATATGGATGGACTGATAAGAAAGATGAAAGCAAATCTAGGAAAAGGGGTGCAGAGATGGAGTATGGTGGTGAGATATGGTGGCTTGTGACAAGCCTGTTTGTGGATGATATTGTGTTGTTTGCTGAGAGTGAAGGAGTTGTAGGAATGATTTATGATATGTGTAAGCTTAAGAGGAGTTGCAGAAGGTTATAAGAGTGTTTTATGATATATGTAAGCCTTAAGAGTTGCAGAAGGTTGTAAGTGTATTTTATGATACATGTAAGCCAAGGCAATTAAAGGTAAATATGGGTAAAAGTTAAGTAATGGTGTTTAAAAGGAAAATGAGTGAAGCTATAGATTTTAAAAAGGCTTATAGTGGGAGAAAGATTGGAAGAGGAGAAAGAATTTCAGTATTTAGGAGCTTTCTTGGATAAGTTTGGTGATATGGAAGGAGAGATAAGAGAGAGGGTAGTACCAGTTAGAAGAATCATTGGGTACCTTAATAGAATAAAAAAGGGAAGGGCTGTAAGTATGGAAGTGAAGAAAGATAAGGGGACACTAGTAGTCCTCCTGACCATGGCCTATGCAGCCAAAACATAAACAAGGGATTAGTCACATAAGTCAAGAATCCAGGCCATAGAAATTTATTTGAGAGGAGCATGTGGTATAAATAGATGGAAAGAAGAAAGTAATCGATGGGGTGTATGAGAAATCTGGTATTACAGGGACTGCAAAAGGAATGAATTGTGGAGTGGTAGAGTGGGTGAAACGTGATACTCAATTTGAGATGGGCAAGTGGAAAGAATTCAAAACGGGGAGTTTACAAGGAGTGTGTGTGATAGTAAGAATAGGGTGGATTAATATCATATGTCCCTCAACAGATGATGCTAGCTTGATCTTATTTCAAACATTTATAATTACAGATGATACAAGTCATTACTGATACTGGCGAGTGTATTCCTTGGTTATGATGAAACATTGCTTCCACATCTTATCTACAAAGGGAACTACAATCAGTGGTGTGGGCTTGTGGCAGGCATGCACCCAACTTTAGAGCTCGACTGTATGTACAAAATTTAGTTTAATGCTAGGATCATGAACTTTAAAATGTATCTTGAAAAAAATATCTTTTAAACAACTATTTTTGGCCTTCTCTTTGGTTTGCAACTGTCAGTAACAGCTACCTGAAAACCACATAGGATTAAAAACCATTGGTTTCACTATTGTTTCATCATTTTGCTAGGGTTCACTTGGACCTATCTAGATTCTAGATTGGATTGTCTTTTCCCCTGTCTCTCTGACTTCTGTTGTATAATAATCTTGTTTTTCTCCCTTGTAACTTTGGTCTGTGGAACTGGATGCTTTGCAGCTTGTTCCGCAGCTTGCATCCGTGTTCGTCTTGGTAATACTGGGGCTGGAGGATGAGACGGTATGAGTGGACGGCGGCGAGCTGCAGAGGGACCTGCTTCAGGGTGAACTGAAGTAATAGCAATAGGTTGAGACAGTGCACCTGAAATGATTATTGATGTGTGAAACGAAGAATATGAATTATTTATAACATAAAGCTTCAATACTCTTATTATTTCTAAACTATTGCTCAACTCTTGGGCATCAGTGAATTCTTTAGTGAAATACGAAAATAGTAATTGTTCCTGTTCTATTATTTTTTTTCCAAGGCAAAACCGTAAAGCTTCCATATCTGGCATTAGAATATCCTAAAAACTTTTAATAGTGTGAGGAAAAACTAAGAAAAACAAAGTTTTTATTTTCTTGATGCTTGCAAGGACAGTGAACTGTAAAGGGAATGAAAAAAAGATTAAATCGATAACATGCTGCCAACTCTTGAGCACTCTTCAAAAACATCATATATTATCATTATTCATCTTTATTTATGCATTATAATACATAATACAGTTATAATGATGAATAAACATTGAAGGACACAAAAAGAATTAAAGAGGTGCGAAGTAGCCCCACACTGCCATTTTGTAAATACTTTCAAAATTTGTGTACTTTCATTATATATATTTATTTGTGCATAATAATACATTACACACACTGCATATCTTGACATTATAACAGCCATGAATTATTCAACTGAAAAACGAAAGTGAAAAGAGAGGAATTCATTGGTGTGTGGGTGGAAGTGGTCAACTGAGTGAGTCACTATTTAAGTATCACCTATTGCCTGCAGGCAATTTCTATGGAACCCTGGCACCATTTTTTGGTTAGAGGATGGTTGGTGAACCATGCAGGATGTGCAAAATAGTTTTTTAACAACTTCGAACTTTTGTCATATTTTACAGGGAAATGGAAAATTGTGTATTATGACATGTCATAAATCACAGTCAAAGAGTTAATTTATATGACATCCGTTACTAAGTCTACGGTGATTCATGAAAATTAACACTAATTCACAATAATGTATTTTCACAGTTTGTCATGAAAAATAACTTTTCTAAGCATTTTATCATTAAGAATGACCATATTTCATAGCACTTCTCCAAAAACATTTTTCATATTTAATTGCCATGTGTAATTGTCATGTGTAAAATGTCCCTAAAAATCTGTCTCGCTCTTACTAAAATATAAATTTTTCTGTGCCTTACCTGGTTGTGGATCCCTGCATCTGTCATTTCGGATATCTTCACTGTAATGCCGAAGCTTGGCCTTTAAATCTCGGCTTAATTTCTTATAATAAAAGAGCTGCTTCTCCATTTCACGCAAACGGAATTCATGAGCACCAGATCCTGTTGGGTTAAATAGTAATGCTTTATCACATGTTATTTGAGTGCAAATCAAGCTTTGTTTACAGTGAAAAGGGAGAGCATAAGAAAATTTATAGTTAGACTTGTAAGTGTGGATCTCCTCAAAACTTTTTGGAAAACATTATCAAAGCTTTTGATCTTTGCTTTACCATACCATGTCCCCTTTGTTCTTTATTATGGAAATAACCAACATCATAATATTGAACATTTGAGAATTAAAAAAGATAAGTTGCCTTTCTTGTATATTAGTTGAAAACTCAATACAACACCTTCCACACTTCATTTCAGTTCACGGGAAACCCACATTTACAAGTCTGACTGTGAAATTTTCTTTTGCTATCCTTACTTTGTACGAAATAACATAATTCAATTTACACTTTGGCAACTGGATATCATCATATATGTTCCAACTAGTTTGTTTTCACCTCAAAATTGAATTTCCAATACAATCTTTAATGTGTAAAAAATTTCCTTGGGAAATTTATGTAAACAACTACCCAACTTGTTTGTCCTGATAAGGCATATCCATCAAGGAGCTATTATGCCCCACA
>JAUTXX010046694.1:1481-17895 GCA_032273605.1 Panulirus laevicauda
GTTCATGACTGACTCATTAGGGTAAGATACAGTATCTCACTGAATAGGAAGTCGAAGTACCTAGCAGACTGATCCCATCTTCAGACAACTAGCTTAATGGCATCCATCAGTCATAAGCAAAATTAATTTGAATCCAATAGTGCAAATTCTTACTTCCTTGTCTAAATATGATTTGATCATATTTATACAGTACAGAAAGAAGTCTATTGTTTCAAAACTCATTTCTTTTAAAGAAAGGCCTTTGGATGAAATTAGAAAAATTATTTTGAAAGTAATGATTGATAAAGATATCTAATTAAGATAAGCATAGGCATATAGAGATAGTAAAAGTGGAAGGAATGTTTGATATATTTGTTTGTAGAACAACAGGCGAGGAAAAGACGATGACAGGAGTGTGAGATCTGGGTTATTGGAGGAGGTTCTTTGTGACGTTTTGCTATATATCCTGCTGCTACTTGTTTATGAGATTACATAATTCGCTAATATAGATTCTGGAATAAACTTTTATTACTACATATCGTTAAAAAGGCATATTTTGTAAAGTTACTATTTAAGCAGAGAACAGCTGGTTTTATTTGATTCATTTGAATAATCATTCTGATGTAGACCAAATTTTCAGTGACACGAGTAATGGTAATTGCACTAATTTGAACAAACCTCTCATCGTTTTTCCTTTTATTAGTGTCTTTAAAGCTACTGCAACATATTTGACCTTTAGAACTCTGATGTATCTCAGTCATTCCATCCTTCTTCATATCACTATGGAAATATCTAAACTCCTTTATCCACACATTTCTGTCTATACAGATTTGATTTTCAAACTTTTTTTTACCAAAACATAACCACCAGATGTTTAGTTTTATTTTCACTTAATTTTCTATTCATGCATTTGCAATTTCTTCTATTATTTCTTCTACTATGCTGATGAATTTTATTTACATGAATTGTACATGTACAAAATGTTAGTTCACTGTATTTGATACATTATTGTAAAGTTATGTAACTTTCATAGACTACAGATACGTCGAGATAAACTAGTGCAGCAAATCAAGCAGCATCCAGGAAAGGGCAACAGCAAGACTCCAAGTTTTAGGGTAGTATCTTTTCTTGACAAACTCCTTGGAGAAGTTGCAAGAGTTAGTACAAAAGATGCAGCTGAAGGTAAGGCTTCCATTAGAATTAGCTGTAATATCATTTCATCTGTGTACCACTGTGTTGTCATTTTTTTAGCTGTATCATTTCATGAGTGTACCACTGTGTTTTCATTATAGTTATCTAATGATTTTATTGGTGGTGTAGTTGTTCCTGGACTCTGCCTGCTTACTATTACACTGTAAGTGAAATTTCACCTTTGTGTAGAGTGTTTCATCAGAGAACAGAAAGAAGTTATCATTGAAGAATATGTCATTAAAGAAGTTATTTATTTCCTGCAGTTATATATAATGCTACATATGTGTAGAATGATAATTGATTGATGATGTAAAGTGTAATGTTGTGGAAAGAATTTTTGGTAGAAGTGTACGATTCCAGAAAAGTACATTAGTCAGAGTTTTTGCATGCTGTAATACAATAACCGGTATTTCAAAATCATTCTAAATGCTTATGTAAGCTTTTCCTTCATTGCATGAGGAAGGAAGGACCAAATTTAAGAGGGTGAAGAAAATTTAATCACATATGAAGGCAATGTTAATGTGTAAGAGAAGGGGAAGTTGGAACGTAAAAGTTTTATAGTTAAGGGATGGAAATGGTACAGAAGTACCTTTGGTAAGAATGACAAATTCAGGGAAAAAGTGTTAAAGAAGTTATTGAAAGGCATGCGTATTGTTGCAGGTTAAAGGAAAGTTGTTGAAGTATTGAGAGCACCAGTAGAGATGTATTGGTGTTTGTTGAAAGACGTAGTGGATGGCATTGTAAGGAAAATGAATATACAAGTGTGTCCAAGGCAGAATTGTTAGTTGACTGCAAGTTATTAAAGTTAAGGAAAATATTGTTTTTAGAGTTTCAGCCAAAAAAAATATATATCAGTTAATGGCTTATATTTTGTAGATACCAGTATCCGTACTGTAGAGGAGGAAGATGAGGATGAGGGGCAAGATGGGTCGGTATATTTACTCATGACAAACAGCCAGAAGATAGCACAAGCGAATGCTGCTGAAAGGTTAGTATATATACAATTAGGTAACCCCCTTCCAGGGCCATGGACATATTCATATATCTGTATGCATGAAAAGGATCACAGTTTTGCGTGTGATCGCATGTTTTGGACAATCACCTTTACCAAATGGCATCTTAGCTTCGTCTCTTCGATGTATATCAACTGACTTATATTTCTCGTTTCTCCCCTGATGATGTGATTATTACACGAAAGTGCACTTAGGAACTTATCATGTTTCATTTTCCTAGTGGACTCAGGGAGAATCAGTATGTATGTATTTCTGATGCTGTACAACAGGATGTCTTCCAGGAACTCTGTATTCCATGGTCTTTGCATTTCTGTAGATTAATTTTTAGAGACATAGCTCTTAAGCATGAACTCCTTTACTTTGTCTTTCTAACTTTCACTCAGTCCTCTTGCACTGTCTATTACCACTAACTTCATTCAGTTACACAAGTGTATGTGACTTCAGAATTTGTAGCAATATAGTGCAAGTGATTATCAGCTCCATAGGCACCTCATACAGCTAGCATCATTTTCACTATGTTCTTCCTGAATGGCACTGAGATTGCTTTAGACAGGATTAAGGATTCCGAAGGAGTAGGAGTCAAATCTTTTACAAGATGGATATTTTTTGAAGTTATACTTTCACAAATTCATCATTTAGTGTATGTACCATAAAGAATACATTTCCATGTATAGTAAGGCTTGCCATGTAGAATTTAGTATGATATTTCCTTACCTGACCTCAGCTTCTTTGTTTATGTAACCATTCATTCCTGTTTTATACATTGGTAACAAAGCTGTTTCACTGTTTTCAAGTATTTACTTCCAGATAGATACATTTGATGTTTAAAATGGTTTTTCATCCTTGGCTATAACTGGTAATATCTAATTATGAAGCAATTTTGAAAAGTGATTTTAGCTTTATTCATCCTACTATATACAGTAGGATAAAAAAGTCTTAAAGTGAATGTTGTATTGGCTAATTTATTTATAGTTTCACAAATGTAAAGACTTTGTGCTTTGGCATACTGTGGATGTCATGTTATGATGTACTGTGTGCCTTCTGATCATTTAGGACTACTTTTTTTAAGTTGGTAGAAATTTAGCATTTAAAAGTAAGCATCAACCTTTGATAGCCTCCCTGGCCTGTCAGTGAGGGGTCATGTTGCCAGATATGGACACTCCTGGGTTAACTTTTGCTTAGTTGCAAGCCGTTGACTGGCTAGGCCCGTCACAGGTGTAGTGTTTTACCTTAGAAGTTGGTTCCCATTTATTTACTAGCCAAAGGAAGAATAAACAGCTGGATATTTTGTTCATCCCAGGGATTGAACTGTGCCAGTGACTTTGTAGTCAGCAATGCTGACCACTCCACCACCAAGGTGCCAAAGTTTGGCATTTATTTATACTTATTTTTGTGTACACTAATATGGTCAGTAACATGCTAGTTACAAGGTTTATCGGTTAGTGCCTTGTGTCTCAGTATGCAGTTACTGATGGGAGTGAGGAAAAGGTGGGGCCATCAGCTACATTTCATGTGAATTTTGAAAAGATGGGCAGTCTTTATTGTCAAAAGTTTTCGGTTTATTTCAAACTGTTCACTGATGCATGAATTAATGAACACTGAATAGTGTGAAATTATTGCATAGCTCATTGTGCACAGGGCTGGTATAAACTTAAGAGAAGAAATTGATCATTGGGTATTCTTCATAAGGATATTTTGCTGAGAGATTTTGCATGTTATCTTTTCAGGCGCAAGAGACCAGCTGAAGAAGCCAGACCTACAAGATTTGAACTGGAAGAGGATACCGAAAATACTTCAGTACAAATAGCTACATGGTCATCAAAACATTCACCTCTACCTCCTTTCTTAACTGGAACATCTGTCCACAGCCATAATGAAAGTACCTCATCCTCTTCCTTACTCTCTTCTACAGTTTCGGTGTCTCCAAGTCGTTTTGGTGTACCTTTCACTTCATCAACTTCACCAATGTCTTCAGGTAAATGTAACTCTTCTCCGAACTCAGACTTTTGCACAAGGAGCTTATCAGCTTCTAACCATAGTCTGCAACCTCAGGATCCATTTTCACTGCTTACTCAAGTTGTGTCAAAGGACCAAAACTCAGCCCCTAAAATAGAAGAGGCTATCAGCACTGCTGGAAACTCACTCAATTCAAATCCAAAAGCATTTAAAGAACAAGAAGTGACTATTCAAGGTCAAGACGACATGGGAGATGATGATATTGGGAAAGATGGTGATGAATTAATGGAAAAGATAAATAATATATGTAAACAACTTGAAGAAAGAGATTTGGATGAAAAGGAATCAAATGGAGAAGATTATGTGGCTTGTGATTACAAAATGGAAACAAAAGAGTGTGAAACAACATCAGATGAATGCTCATCGCTCTCCCATGTAACTAAAGGAGAAACTCCCTCTGATAGCAAAAATTCTTTGGTTTTGGAGAGTAGGAATGTGCCAGTGAAATCAATATTAAAAAAGAAAAGGGATAAAAGTGATACAACCAAACTTAAGAAACATGTATCCTTTCCACTTGATGAAAACAATGAATTAATTAATGAGGTGGCAACGTATTCCCATGCAAAGGAACCAGCACAGTCTCTAATTGAAGTGCAGAAAAGAGTTGGAAGTTTTAAGTCTAGTAGTGACTCATACTCTCCAGTGAAGTTAACATTGTCACTGAAAAAGAAAGTTTTAATGAATTTATCTCTAAGTGATTCTGAGGCCAGTGAATCTCCTAGTCATGAAAATGAAAAAGGTAAGAACAAAAAAGATGGTAGTTTTGCATGTCAGTCTACTAGTCAGGGTCAGGTAAGTAAAGGGGACATGTCTAATCATGCAAAAATAATTTCAGAAGTTTTGAAAAAATATCCTCACCTCGTGAAAGACAAGAAGAATATACGACTCAAAATTCTGAAGAAAGGGAGTGATAAGGCTGGTAGTGGAAAGCTGGTGAAGTCCAAAGTTCAGTACCTTGTTTTAAGTGAATGTGAATCCAAAGGCAAAACATGCATGAAACCTTCCAAAATCTCAACAAGTTCTGGCACAAAGGGGGACTCAAATACCTCACCACGTGCAATACAGAATGCTAAGACTTACAAGTGTCCTGAATGTGAGGATGTATTTTTCTCTAGCTTTAAACTTAGGAATCATGTAAGTGCTCAACACAGACGTAAGTGTGGGCCTATCATGAAGAGCCTTGGGAAGGAACCATATACATGCCATACATGCATTGCAGATGGCCCCATAGAGTTTGATGATTTTTGTAGTTATGAAGAACACATGATTATGAATCACACTAAGCTTATAGCTCCTGTGTGTCGTACATGTGGATTCCAGTTTCAGTATGGGCAAGGGAAAGAATTAGCATATCATGAGTATATTGAACACAATGAGGTACCAAGAAATGTAACATTTTCAAAATGTGATCTTTGTGACCATGTAGCATTTGACGATGCTGCACTGTTAAAGCATCGTTCACAGCATGCAAATGGTGACAGCTTCACCTGCTCTGTTTGTGGATTTGTATTTCGTTCATTTGGGCACTTACAAGGCCATATGCTTACCAAAGTTTGTCAGAACAAGCGCAGTAATAGTCACAAATGCCCACATTGTCCTCTAACTTTTAACCGTTCTTATAATCTCAAAGCACACTGCAAGTCCAGTCACAGAGCTATACATACGACAGTACAAATAGCACCTGGTTCACCACAGAAGCAACCAGATCTTAAGCACCAAGAAGAAGTGCCTGTAGGCTCAGGGGAGACTGATAAACCAACTGAAACAAATTCATCTTCAGGTGGTGAGCAAGGGGAATTAGATGTGGAGGGAATGTGTGAAACACTGACCAGCATAGGGAGTCAGTCATCCTCTGAGGCTGAAGCACTGTCAACTGTTGCCAATAGTTTGGCAGCTTCCTTAGGTCTGCCAGAGGAAACAGTAAATCATTATATGTATAGCCAAGGTGGCAAACTGGACTTTTCAGGTAGTTTAGATGGGGAAAAATATGAAGAAGGCATAGCTCGCCCAACTGGTATGAGTGTGCAACTTGTAGATGCTGCAACCTCTGGGTCTGGGTATCAAGTCCCTATATGCAACGATAGGACATTTACTAGCCAAGCACCTATGCCAAACACCACAAATGTGGGTGCATTGTATCCTGTTAGTGTTGTACCTAGCCAGCTCATGTCAAATCAACTGGTACCTGGACAAATTTTGCCCAGTCAGATGCTCCAAAGTGGTGGTGGATCAGTACTTGGGGCTGCTCCTCACAGCTGGGCTTATGTTACTTATCAGGTGCCCACTACCAGTGATGATTTACCATCTGTTATATCTGAGGGTACTACTCTGAATACTACAACAAAGTACTGGGACAGTGACCCTTGACCAAGCTAGTGCTACTAAACCTTCTGAACAAGGTAACAAAGTAGAAGTTGTCTTAACAAGTAAGCCCTCAGGACACAATAATGGCTCAGTGAGTGACTGTGAACAGTAGAATCCCCTTATGGTAATGGCGATACAGTAACACAGATTCATGTTAGTTAGGCTTCATATCTTCCTGTAACACACAGCTTTGATGCATTTTCCTCTGTTTGTGTGACCACAAAGCAAAATTGTTAGAAAATCTCATACTTATCCAGTTTTTGTGTATTCAAATGACCATGAATGGTGAATTTTTAATAGTATAAACTGTTCTTTTCATAAACCCAGTCTCACCTTGATTGTTGTTGAACTTGCACGTTATGATTTTACATAATGCTTTCTTTTCTATTATCTTTGTTGTTAATTTGATATTCATTAATTTATTTACATTTTTTTATGATTTTTATGTATATTTTAATCATGTTACTATTCATCCTTGCAACAGGTTTCTTATTGTGTGATAAGTTTTCACGAAAATGAATTTTGCAACAGAATAGCATGGCTTGATTTAAGGAGCTAGGATAATAATTGTTGTCATTACAGGTAGATCTCCAATCAGTATATTCATAGTCCATAAACATCCAAAATTCAAAAGCCCATGCATTAAAGATTTCATCCAAAAAGACACACGAGTTTTCAAAGATCACTGCTTTGATTGCCTTGTGGTGTTGTAGTCCATGCCCTGCCTTGTCATGTTAGCATTAGAGATAGTACAGTTCCAGTCTTTTCATACTTTATTTCAGGTATTGGTTTTTGCCCTCATGGGCATCCAACAAGCTCTGAGTGATAGTGCTGAGTAGTGGTGCAGAAAAGAATCATAATCTCACCAATGTGCAAATCTTGATATTCCAAAGATGTGAGACATGGAAGAGTTGGTGTGTAATCTGGGATCTTATCCCTCTATTGTTTTGTCATTTTTTCCCCCGGTTCGAATTCATGGTAGTAGAGCCCCAAGCTCTAGCAAATGATACCACAGTTTGCTCTATGAATTTATCATAAAGTGATATAGAATATTTCAGTCAGAATGATAAATCTCCCTCAGAAGTGCTAAAGTGATCCACAAGATGCAGAAAAATTTATCACAAATATGATATGTATTAACCCTTTCACTGCAGGTGAGTCATGAATGCCCTGGTATTTCTTTTCTGTTTCCTGTGGGTGGGGCTTATGCATTTAAAATTCCTTAAGTGTTTGCCTCTGATAAAGGTAAAATATGTAGCCATTAATGCTTGCAGTGGCATTCCACATATTGTTACTTGTACTAGGCATTACAGCCTAAATTTTTTCCACATGCTGGTCATTTTGTGTAATGTTGAGGTCTGTCAGGGATCTGCACTATGAAGTTATGTAATGATTTTGCAATGTTTAAAACTCTTACATGATGAATTTTATTAGTCATGGAAACCCTTAGTAATCATATTTAATTTGTAAAAGAGAAAAATCCAAAAATACCACACATCTCACTTCATATGCCTGACAGTACTCCTGGAGTACCACTTATTCCTGACAGAACAGCATAAGTTAAAAGGTGCACAGGACATCAAAAAAATGTTTCACCAGGTTGTTGTATATCATTTTATACAGAAAATTATGCACTAATTGACCATTATAACAAACATATGGATTCTTTTGTAGAGTATTTGAGGGTATCCCCTACATAGATTGTACTGTTGATATAAGACTGTCAAAGTGTATGGGTTAGAGTTACAATCTGTACATTATTAATGTGGAGTAGGCAAAATCATCATAACGTATAGGAAATTGAAAGAATGCCTTTCTGGCATATTTCTGCTTTTCAAGATCTCTTGAGCAGGAGCGACAAAGTACAGTATATAGACTTTTATAAAGAAGACTAATTGTAGTCAACTGTCAATCTGTCTGTTTATATCTCTAATGCCCGTTCCCTTCAGGACCTACCATAAAGGGGGTGGCCATGGCAAAAGAGTCTCCATTTATCTCCGTCCTTACATATCTCCCTAGTGTTTCTCTCCCTTCAGTAGTCTTCCACTCTGTTTTAGTCATACAGCAAATGATTGGGATTCCAAAATACTTTCAGATGTTATGCAATTAGACGTTTATAAAGCTTTGGGCAAAATACTACATAAAAGATTGCTAAGTAAGGTTAGAGCTCATGGCATATGAAAGTGAATCTGTATATGGAGAGGTTTGGAGACAAGAAACATTGAGTGGAAATAGATTGGAAAGCATCCAAGTTCTTTACGTGACCAGTGTGATATCACAAGGCTCACTAACAAATTTCAAAATATGCAGATGACACAAAAGTGTCATACTTCGAAGAGATGAAGCTTCATCTCTTCGATGTATAACAACTGATTTATATTTCTCTCTTGTGTCTCCCCTGATGATGTGATTATTACACGAAAGTGCACTTGGGAACTTATCATGTGTTTCATTTTCCCCATGGACTCATAGGAATATCTTGATCACGCGCAAAATTGTGATCCTTTCCAATATGTATATATATATATGTGTGTATGTGAGTGGATGGGCCATTCTTTGTCTGTTTCTCGGCGCTACCTCGCTGACTCGGGAAATGGCAATCAACTATAATAAATGGATAAATAAATAATTGAATGATCAGAGGGATTAGTGTGAGGGGAAGACCACCTGTGACATGGGGAAATGAAATGGAAAAGTACTGGAGGAAGAGATATTGGGGAAGAATGCATGGAATAAGTGAATGCATGTAAGGACAGGGATAAGTGGAGACTTTTGCCATAGCTACCCCCTTGGTAGGAGTTCCCAGATGGAATGGGCATCAGAGATATAGATAGATAGACACAAAATTATGAAGTGTAACCTGTGCAGAGGATAGTGCCATAAGAAACATTCTTTTCCATTTCTTGCTCATTCACCTTTTCCACCTTAACAAGGCAGCACCAAGAGGAGTTGAAATCATAGCCCCCCACTTAATCACATCCACTTTCTAGCTGTCTTGTACAGTGCTCAAAGACCAGAGCCTACCATCCACAGCCAAGCCATCCAGATATTCCTTGGTTTCTCTTGACCAGTCCACATACCCTAAAGGCAGTCACTTGGTTCAAGTGAATACAAATCTTCAAACATATGACGAGCTGTCATTAGTGACAAAGCCCACATTCATGCCAGGTATAGTAAACATCTCAAGGGAGACTGAGACCTCATATCCCCCTGAAGGCATCACCGAAAGCTCATTCCAACCAGGTTTCCCTCACTAGGCTCAGTAACATTGCACAGAAGGTCTAGCAGCAACTTCTTATCCACTTGAAGAAGATGTATTAACTCTGAAATGAGGAAGCATATCAACACAGATCAGCTTCATTAGATATTCCCTCCATGGCATCTTGAGAAATTCTTCACAGTCTTCTGGCAGGAAATTCAACTCAATCTCCCTAGACAACACCATTTCCTACAAGGGGATTATCAACATTGCTGGATGATTCACCTGGTTGACTGTGTCACTTCTGAAATGACACACACACCTTCTGTGCTAGGCAGCTCTGCCTCTCTATAGACAACTGAACCATTCACAGGTAAGACCCACATTTCAATTTGATCAAGAACACAGAAGTGATATTAATACCTAACAAGAAATAGACACCAGGTATCTGTTACTCCAAAAATAGGTAGAACTCGCATTAGTCTTCAGATACAGTCCACACAATGGAGCTTTGATTGGACCATCAATTCTGTCAAGCCATACCTGCTCTTTGGTGAAAATTCTCTTTACCTGGGAATTTGATTTTAGTAATATTACTGCAAAACGTGCCGTTGTCAAAATATCCAAATAGGCGGTTGTTTACTGTTTACTAGTAACATACCATTAATGACAAATCAATCAGTAATCAATCTTACTGTCTCTTGAATCCAGCTGTACTCACGGGAGGACAGGCTGCTTCGTTATTTTCCCTCCCTTTTTGTATTATCTCTTGAGAAATAGGCAGCAACCTGACCTAGCTTTATGCATTAGAACCAGGTCACAAAGTGACTCTTAGTGTGACAGATTTATGAGGTGGCTTGCCACTACAGGTACACCCCACCATACGTGTTAACAATAAACATATTTTGGCATATTAGTAGTCCACAGATAAAGTAATTCCTCCAAGAGAACGTGTTCATTTAACACGATGTCCATATTGAGCTGTAAATACGACTATAGGTAGGAACAGTGCAAGAAGCAGTGTTGTGCACGGTGCTTTCCCGGCGATTTTTTTGCTTCGGTGCAGTCTGCGATAATGGCGATCAGGCTCTCTTGATATCTCCATAGTTGTATGAACATAAGGATAGAACGATAGTTAAGAAGAGAAAAAAAATTATTCATAAGTGGAAGGTTAGATGTGAGTGAACATTACGGATGGGGTGGCGTGGCGAAGGCAGTCTCAAGAAAATATGTGCTTACTAGATTGTCTAATGAACCGAAAAAATTGCCAAATATCGAGATAGTAAGACGTGAAACAATGAGTAAAGCTTAAATGAGTAATAAAACAACCATAACCTACCCAGGGGAAAATTAGAAACTTGTGTTGGCGAATGTTAAGATTATTATTCGATTTCACAAGTCATTCCAAATGGTGTGGTGAGGAATATATAACATCTTTCATTGTTGTAATCTTTTTTGTGTGTCAATATGTAGGGCATTCAGTCTGGGAGAGCGATCTGGGTAAATTACTATCACAAAATGTATTTCCTTTGTTACCTTAATCTTTTCTTATATCAAACATTGTTCTACCAACTCATTTGAAAACGTCTTAGGCAATCTGATGTTAAATACGTTTATTCTTGCATAAGTGTAAATGCTGATGTCAACTTTCACCTCAGTCTTAAAGATTTACTAATTCCCTCTTTTTCTTCTAGCGAATTGAGAACTATAGCAGTGTTTCTTAGTTGTATTATTAAATGATGTTCTTTCAATTCATATGAGGGATATATATTTTCGCCATTATTCGGGCATTTAGAGCACATGAAAAAGATTGTTTCGTTGATTGGCTACAACTCATTTTCATATAAAATATTGTTCAACCGCATTTAAAGAAGCAATTTCGATATTACATACTTTGTTACTGTAGTATTTTTCGGTTAATCTTAAGTGTTGATGGCCCCCTTTCTGCAACCATATTCGTAATTCAAATAATTTGGAAGGAAAATTGCTTTTTAGAAACAAAAATCGCTCATGAAAAACGTTTGTCGGTATTGGTCAGCATCCCTTACCATGCCAGGCATACACTCTGCCTCACATTTTCACCTCAGTAAAGTCAGATGATTCTTGTGTTAAAAACGGGAGATCAGAAGAATATTTCTGTGGATGACATGTTAAACCGTGCTAATGCAGTTATAGGCGAAGATATCATCAGGTCTCTTCATTTGCATCTCATCCTCAGTGAGAACGATTAGAACGAGTGGTTTGAAAGTTAGACCCAACCCATTGACAGTGTGGTTCTCGTAAGTGATGATGGAGCGCATTTCAAACAAATGGATTTACGACTAACATCTTGGCAACGTTCGTCTGAGTGTCTTGGTTACTAAAGAGGTCAATACTACTTATTAAGATTTGAGGAGTAAATATGGTAAAAAGATTGGTGAGATGTCTAGTGCTAGTTGAGGATGGTTTGAACACGCAGCTAAGGAGTACACAGCCATGAAGAATGCCATTAGTTAAAGAACAAAGCGGCTACACACTTCAACGGGTATAAAGCGTAGATGAGACTGGATTAGATAGTCTTGGAAGTGAATGCAACTGAGAACATTTACTTGCAGGGAAGAGCAAACCACCTGTGTTTTAAGACTGCCAAACTCCATGTTGCTGTCTCGTACGAGACGCCTAGTGTTTTGAACGGCTACTCGAAGCATCTTTTTTTGCTGTAATGCATTACTCTGCCAGGAACAATCATGCTTACCCTGTCAAGGAAACATTGGGAAATACACCATAAGATATTTTTGCCATAACTTTAATATTATGAAGGCTCTGGATTTTTAACATTGGCCAGTTGTAGAAGAAAGTTGCTGCTGCCTTCCTCATTAATGGCTTATGGCGAAGTCTGGCCCGAGTATGTCAACGGTTTTAGTGGATTTCAACAACTTCCAGTTATTCACCACAACCTCTGTAGATTGTAGCAACAAGTAGGATTGAACTGTGAAAAGATGTGGTGTTGCTAGAATCACATGGAAAAGATCAGATAAGACTTCAGCAACAGATTAAGGAGAGGAGTCTAAAGCTTTTGGACTGGGTAGTGAACAGTTTTGATGAGAGTGGTCCACCCAAGAACAGAGCCACAAGTTCAGTGAATTAACAAACGGTGCTGCACTCATCCCATTACAGGGACTTATACCAGCAGAGAAAGGAAATCTGTGTAGTTAACTGTACAGATTTGTTTAGAAGCAACCCTTGGATGATGAACCAAGCAGTTATGATCCTTTATAATTCCACCTGTCTTCAACCAGTATGGGTGAGTGTTAACTATAACTATATTACAGATCTAGAATCATATAATACTCTTGTGTATTTGTTGTACAAGCCACTTTATGTTTTATTCCCATGTTTATGTTAAACATATGACCAGAGATGCTCCCTAGGAACAGATATATCCATAAGTTTCACTGGAACCTATAGAACCTCACTTTATTGCCATAAGTCTTTTCCTCTTTTAATCACAATCTCCAGGAACACATTTAGGGTGTATAGCAAAGTATACCTGGTAGACCTGCACATGCACATTTTGGAACCTTTGCATTTGGGCTAAAAAAGCCTATCTGGGTCAGTGAGCTCAGTTATTGTCCAAGTAGGTAGCCTCCCTTGTTCTGAAATGAATAGGCCAACTTCCTTTGGAGCAGCCTATTTAAACTGTTTAGTTAGGAGCAGTTCCTTTAATTTCTTAACTGATTTGACATCATTGTCTTGGAGCCTGCAATGGGAAAGGTTATATAACACGAGAAAATTCACTTACTTAGCCTTTTGTGCCTTCCTAGATTTACTGTGGTAATATTTTGGCACTAGTTTGTATGTTCTTACAGTGACATCCAGAACAGTCTACAAAG
Organism: Panulirus laevicauda; assembly: GCA_032273605.1. Taxonomy (NCBI): domain Eukaryota; kingdom Metazoa; phylum Arthropoda; class Malacostraca; order Decapoda; family Palinuridae; genus Panulirus; species Panulirus laevicauda. The sequence goes on from JAUTXX010046694.1 coordinate 15,116, forward strand.
ACTTTAGGTGCTCAGATTACTTTCTTCATCTCAAGGATCTCAGATTATATTCTTCATTCTTTCTCTCGTACTCTTTCCTTTTCACCTGGGATGGATGACCTTCATTCGGTCATGTTTTCCATGTGCCATGTTTGTTGGCTTTAAAAACAAAGATGATGCATGGGTTTATCCAAATAAAGCTTTGGTAATTTTGATGAAAGATATGCAGTTTGAAAAGATGTATGATTGTAAATCACTTTTAAGTTAATACTTAGGGAATTCTGTTGTTAGGTATTTATAGCTTTCGAGTGACTGTGATAAAGTTGGATATCCCCCATCAGTGCTAAAGAAGAGATAAATTATGCTTCATATAAAAATGTGAAGGAACAGCTGAGAAAGCTAATCGAGAACAAATCCTTCTTTTGATAAACCAAGGCATATGAAACAGCAAAGGTGAACATGGAGTAGTCTTGGGCTTTGGCTCTGGATAGGAGTCCCAGGTTTTCCTATGATTTACACAACAGGTATAGACTGGATGTATGCAAAGACGCTCTTGTTCATTGGTTTTTTTAACATTACCTTAAGAGGTGGCACTGACTATTGACACAGAAAAAGGAAATATATGTATTTGTATATTACTGAGGGTGGCACTGTTGCCTAGTAAATGGAGAGCTTTGTTGTATGATTTTAGGAATTTATTTTAATATAAGAAGAGAAAAATCAGTTTACAGTAGTTTGTTTGAATTTCCATGTAACAGCACACTACTAAGTTCTCCAATAGGGTAGACTTGGGTGAACACAATATTGTTTGTCTAAATCATTGGGAGGTGCTCATGGTGATGGGATTTGAGTTTACATCTCAAAAAAGACTGGTATCAATTCATGCCAGCAGTATGACATTCATCCAGACATGTGTTTGCTTCCCAGACTTTTTTCCATGATACTATATTATAACTACTAAACAAAGGAAATATTACATTCCTTTTGTTACCAGCAAAGTATGATTGTTAATCATTCTCAAGCCATGATGACTAGTTTATGGTATTCGGTGTTGCCCTTCCTCATGTAAGCATCGATATGCATAACAGTTTATTCACTTGTATATTTAATGAAAGTAATTTCTCAAGCTAACTTGGAAGTACAGCTTTTTAAAGATAAATTTTGATAATGACTAGTCTTGTGATATGATCTTTATTCTTTTAAGGTCTGTATATATACTAACTTTTTTACTGACAAAACATCATGTATATAACTATGACATTTGTTTATAAGTATGTATATGATTTAGGTATCTCGTTTTATACTAATGGCAACTACTTTGTTAAAGATTTATTTTTGTTATGGAAGATTGGTGTATCACAGAGCAAATTGTGAACTTGTGAACCTTGAGTATGATCTCTTAAGAAGCATTTGTTTCTAAGGTTGGCTAGGAAACGTCAAAGTTATCCGCAGCTTATCAGAATAATGAATCAGGTATTATCCATTTTCAGATGATGGTGTTAGACTAAGTTTGTAGATTTGGCAGCCATATGTAAATGATGACAAAGGCACCTGAAATAAAGAAGGCCTCATGTTCACTTATATAGGTGGTACAGCTTGTACAATACTACTAATATGGTCACAAACTTAGAAGCAGTCACAGTTCACACATGACTTAAGAAATATTATTCTAGCATGATAATATCTGTTGAGTGTATAGCAGAGGTCGTTGTCACAGGAATGGAAGCATATATTCCTTCTTCCTCAAAGGTTATCTCCTCTTCCAATCCTTGGTTCATCCATCTAACCTGAGGCCATTCAGGCAAGGAACTTTGCATATTGGACCTGGAAAACTGTCCTTCCTCTGACTCACACTCAGCTTTCATCTCTGCCTGAAATCATTTAGTGTGTTATTCTTTGCCTGAAATCGTTTAGTGTGTTATTCTTTTAACCAAAGGAAGTGCATCAACCTCTCTGATATTCATTTTAGGTTTTTATGGTCTTAAGCCAAAATCATCTTAAAGACTTTTGTTCTAGCTGTTTTTTTGCTTTTGTGTTAAGACAGTTTTGTACCTGTCTCTCTCATTAACAAAGGAACATATTTTTTATTGTCTTTTTCCTCAAATTTTAATTGTAACTTTCTCTTATTCCCTAATTCTCATCATGCTAATTGTATACCCTTCATAGTAATCTTTTTCATACAATCCAAAAATCATTTCTATCTTTGGACACAAGTAGGGCACATGGACCAGATGGCACCCATCCTCACACTTTGGAGGAGTATGATGCTGAACATATGCTTACTTCTCTGTTTTTCTGTAAAAACTGAATCTTTTCCCTTGTCTTGGAAATGTGCATTGGCACAGCCTTATCCCAAAAAATGTGACTGTTCTAACCCTTCCAACTGTCATCCTGTTGTTCTTACTTTTCCTACTTTCAAAGTTTTTGAAACTCACACCGACATCAGTTTCCTTAACCCTGTGGCCATGAATCATGACCGGTCATAATGCAAAATTTTTCTTCTCGCTACAAGATATGAAGTATAGATAAAGTTCATAGCTGTCAAAAAAGATTTTTCATCCTGCACAGTCCACCAACCCTGATTTAACCTGGAAATGGGTCCTGTAAGGCACTGGTCCCACACATTGTCTGACTTAAACCTCACACACATATAAAAATATAATTTACTAAGCTGACTGCTGCCACCCATCCAGTAATTCTTTTCTCTTTTTACCTTGTTTTCACCATAGGGGAGAAAGAATACTTCCCACGTATTCCCTGCGTGTCGTAGAAGGCGACTAAAAGGGAAGGGAGCGGGGGGC
>JAUTXX010046802.1:0-17891 GCA_032273605.1 Panulirus laevicauda
CAAAAAATAAAAGATTAATTCCTTTCCTCTAACGCATGACTCAGCAGAACTCTTGGTTCATTCATATAATCAGGTTATTCTGTTCACTTTATATAGTAAGTAAACATTCCACTGATTATTGTATTTACGTATAATTTCGTAACCTTAAATCATACTGGAAGCAGTAAATGATAACGGATAACAAAACTTGAATGTAAAAATGATTGTTATCATTTATGACCTAATGGTTGACAAGATTGGCTTTGTTGGTCCTTAATATTATTATCCAGACTTTACAGTCAAGCTGTTAGGGTTTTCTTATCGTCATGGGTTGTACAGATGATGGTGTACACTGTAGTTTCACATGTTGTCCTAACGGTTGTAACAACCATAATCTACTTTAACTTCGGACATGTTGTTGTTGTGTTCATGTATCTCATCTGAAGTATGGCAGAGGCCGGAGGGCAGGTAGTTACATGCACAATATGCATGATCGGTAAATAATGATTACGATTCTTTAATTACAGTTAAAGATATAAATGTCGTGTGCTTCTGTAGTTGGTAGTTTGGTTGTGTATTGGCTAAAATGGTGCAAATTATTATCTTATTCTCCAGTTTTTATTTAAGGAATATGCAAATATGCCCTTTAAATTCCTTATTTTATCCATAAATGGATGTGAATAGAACTTCCATCCTCTGATCTACCGATAGTAATTTCATGGATATCCTTAAAGTTATAGATATACACATCGTAGATATCTTATAAAGATAATTATTGCAAGTTAAGCCATCATGATATTGCAAGTGCAACACAGGTCTTGTATCTAGGGGGATGGGAGAGATTTGGGGGGGGGGAGGTGGAAGATTTTGTTAGTTTTATTGTTCGCGAATTATATTCACCCTGGTTACATCCTTCTCTCAAAATAAACAATCTTTCTGTGGCTTTAATAAGAACAAACATGAAGTCAGTATTATTATTTGTGAAATTTGTTGTCATAGGCCGTTTGTAAATTCTATTAAAAAAGATATTAATATAGGACTTCTTTGTCTACTATATGAGCTTCGAAGTGTAAGCCACCAGGCGTGCCAATAGCTTAGCAACACTTGTGTTTTACATTTCCAACTGAACAGTATCAATTATATTTGATAAATATCATCAGTAATACAAATACTCGGTGTAACTGAATTCATTTGATGTGAAGTCATGTCAAAGGGTTTTTCTTTTTATCTCGTCAATTTACAAACAGAAAAACAACTAGGCAGTTGGCTGCCTTGATGTCAGCACAAACAGCTGATTTTCTGTGGCTGAGCGATGGCATTGGGGAGACGGGAACTGGCGGTGAACATGTGAAAACTACAGGTATTTACATCCTCATCACCAATTAATATATTTCCACAGTCGCTTAGTCATTTCCATAAACAGGTCATCTGTCATAAAAAGGATTTAGTGAATGGTAATAGACTATATATGGTGAAAAGATGGCATATATTGTTGGTGGTGGGGGGTCGCTGAGTGCACGGGTTGGACCAGAGCCACCGACTTGTTTACCACCTCAGGTCTTGATAGTTAGGACGATCTCCTACCACTGTGCACTATCCCTGCTACCGTGCACCAGCCCTGCCACCGAACATTATCCCTGTCATCGTGCACCAACGCCATTACCGTGCATTAGCCCTGCCACCGTGCACAAGGGCTTAAACCATGCACCATCTCTCACTGCACTCGCTCTACCACTGTGCACACTGGCCACCACCCAGCTGCTCCTGCCACATGCCAATCCATTTCTTTACCCCAGACAAGGCATTCGACACAACATAAGTTGAGGTGACATTATCTCATGGATAATTCCTCCCCGTAATAATTGCATCAGCTTATTCTCAAGGATCCCAGACCATGATATGTCAGACAGACTAGAACCATTAGATACACGAATGTACAGTACTGGACTGAATCAGTTGTTGGGTGGTGTCAGAGTGAGCTACTTTTGCAACATAATTACGTTTGCAACCAAGCTGGGTGAAGGAACTTGATGAATGTATATCATTAGATAAAATGGGTAAAGTTCTGCTTGGTTCTGCATTGGTATTGGATTTGGATATTCAGTTTTTTGTTCTTCAGTGCATATGGTTTTGGAGTGTGGTTTGGAGAATTATTTGATTTTTTCGACATTATTTAAGGCAACAGTAATGAGGGCTATATGTATCAGGAAAAATATGGAGTTAATGTAAGGCTTCACAAAACAGTGAATACTACCAAATGTCATGAAAATATCACATAAGAGATGTCAAGATGAAACTATATAATGATCATATCTGTGGAAACATAGTAAACATGGAGTAAGGTTAATTCTATATGAGGTATCGGTAGCAGGTGTGGTTTGTGCTGATGTGGAAACTAAGTTCCACGTAGCAAGACATAGCAACATCAAAGTGTGTGTAGTTTACTTATTTCCTGGTCAATTTACTTATATGATATTCTTTCATCAAACTATGTATTGCTTAAAAAAATATTTTTCAATGACTAGAAAGTCTGGTGTCTTCATTGGGTTGGGGATCCCTTAACAAATAAAAATACATACAAAAAAGCAGTAGGCTGTCAGTGGAAATATATATTTCAAGAATCGAATGGGTATGATAGGTGTGTGTCACTGATTCTGTAGGCATCCTCATGATGCTCTGGCATTTGGAGTTTAAGGATCCTGGCTAATGTAAAAGAAGTTAATACACTTTTAAAGAAATGAACAGAACCTATTGAAACCACTTATTCTCCATAGTAGTTGAGATTTATCTTATTGTTCAATATTATAGTTAGAATATAGCTACCAATCATGTATCTAGTAGTGTAAGTCTCAAATGAATCCAATATGTCAACGAACCAACAGCAGACTGAGCAACCATGTGATATCTAGAAGCAGACCAATGAAATAATAGTACATTTGTGCTATTCATTTTGGCAGCTGCTTGGTGAGGTTCTCAGGTTCTGTTGATATTTTTACAAGTATTTTTGATACTTCTAGATTAACCCCACATTTACCCTGATACACAATACCCTTGCTACTATTATCTTGGTTAATATTATTCAGTAATATCTAATTCTCCAAATTTGATTATTTTTTTTAGTTATTTCTTATTGCCAAATAGCAGACTGGCGTGAAAAAAGAAAAAGATGTTCAAACTTTGATAGCATTCGCATGATCTGGTCTCGGAGCCAGTACGTATCTTTAGGTGTAATTCAGTGTTGCTTTATATGAGCATGTGTGGATTGGTTATATGAAATGGCTGTAGTATATTTTCAAGATAAAAGGTATCCCTATTTACATTATGATGGGTATACTACATTATGGCCAGTTTCAATTTGCTTTACTCCCATAAGCTTCAATTAGCCTTACTGTTATGTTATTTCCAAAGCCTGATAACCTCATCAATGCAGTTTAGAAATCTAGTGGTATTACTAACAATTAGTGCCTCACTGTTTCTTGGCTTATTAAAATAGGTTTAGGAATGAATATTTTCTCAAATTTATTTTTAATGCATTTTAGAACGCTTAGTTTTTGTGACCCATTGAATATTTGAATAGTTAGTCTTCCCCTTGAACAGTGACCATGGTGGAGGTGAGGGACTTGAAAGTTGGTGATGTGCTGGGGCTGTTGGAGAGTACTCAGGAGGAGGTCTATCAGGAAGTGCGGACTTTACTGAAGGAGACCTTCGCCACCGTACGTGAAGCATGGCTTGTCAATGGCCTGTTGGAGTATTTCTACATATCTAACAGGTAAAACTGAAAGACTATTTCTTTTTTTAAAAGTTTCTTTGTGCCAAAGATTGCTTCAAAAGTCCTTTTTAACTAAGAGGACTTTTATTGCATTCTTTATGTGTATGATCAGAAGTAAGTCAACCATGGCATATAACTGCTGAGACTTGTGTACCATATGGGCCCCAAATGATATCTTTTTATTTTCATCAAGTTACATTATGATAGGGATAACTGTAAGAAAATATGAATTGAATCAACTTTGTTTTATAGCATTAAGAGATAACTGTATGAAAATATGAATTAAATCCACTTTGTTGTATAGCAGTTAAGGGATGTACTGTAATTGTCATTCTAAATGGGCATTATTTGCCACAGTTGTTACCCAAAAGTGTCAGTGTAATGAAGGTCTGTGGGTGCAGTGAGACAGCAGTTTGTTACAGTATGACTCCCTTCCTCCCTAGCTGGAAGGGAGTCACATCATAATCCACACACAGTTTGTTTTTATCATAATGTGTGTATTGAGTTTTGTGGAGAATGAAACACAAAGCAGATATTGTAGTGATAGACATACCAACTCTATATATAAACTTTGTGTATTAAATTTAGAGGAAAAGAGAAAAAACTATGAGTTGATGGAGAAGTTAAAGCATTGGCTAAAGTTTGTGGAATTAGTGGCCTATTGTTTATGATTTCTCCAAGAAAAGAATGATGTTATGGAGTCATCAGTGGTTGTGTGGCATACCACTTTACCGAGAAGAACATCAAGAAAACATAACCTTCTTCAGAATTGCCTTTTGTCTACAAAGTAACATATTTGTGGCTCAAGCAGTGTCATGCTTTGAATAGAATTGATGATAGGCTAAAGTTAAGTTTTTATATAGCCACTTGTAATTGAGGAATATGTAAATACTTTGTTGCTTAGCTGAAGTGTTTCAAAGAACATAATGACATGAGATTGCTAGAAATTTTCAGTGAATTTGCATTTACTGATAGTGCTGCAGTGGAAGCATATATTGGGAACATCAGCGAGATTTTTACTAAGCTTAACCGCAATCCAGAGCAAATGTATATCTAACGGAATTAGGGTATTTCAGTGTCTGACATCTCACAATTTACTAGGTGGGAAAGAGAGCATTGTGCCTAGCTTTAAGGAAACAAAGAAGTTCATGGAAATATTTTAGGAGTAAACTTGAGGTTTAGTGTGTTAGCTAGAGCTAAGGAAGGGGTTGCACTTCTGAAGGAGTTGAGGGAATGTGTGAAAGATTACAAGAGTGTGAGCCCCTGATAGATATGGGAAAAGACGAAAGTGGATTATATTAGATGGGTGATTTTTGGTGCTTATGTGCCTAAAATGAGGGGAATTAGGAAGAGGTGTTTTGGAAGGAGCAGAGTGAGGGTGTAAGAATTTTAATGCAAAGGGTGAGGTATAAGTGACTGGTGATTTGAATACAAGAGGAGGTAATGTGGCAGTTGAGGGTGTAATTATGGGTTGTGTGGTTCCCAGTGATGTGAATGAAAATGTTGAACAGCTTGTTCAGATGTGTGCTGAAAAAGGAGTACATGACATTATGTTATCTTTCTTGAAGTTATACTAGGGGTGCTATGAGATTGGATGCTGGTCAGAAACCGATGGTTATGTCCAAGTGTGTGGTTTTTTGCTCATTCTGTATTACCTCTTTATTTTTAATGTGTTAGATAATGATCTTTCAGTAATAAAATTTTATGTACATTTTAGTGATGACAAAATTGTTCCACCAGCTAGCAAAATATGTTCATATTCTGCCGCCTGAAGGCAGACTTGTACGGAAAACAAACTTGTGCACCAGCACAAAATCTCACTGATCTATATACCAAGTGTTTCATTTGTATTTATTTTTGTAAATCTGTTAATGAGAGTGGAATCAAAGGCCTTCCATCATATTAATTCTCTTGCATGACTTTCCCCTCTTTGTACACCATGGTGTTGCTGCTCTTTTCTTTACTCTGTAGGTATTATATTGTCATAATTCTCATGAGTTGTCTGCATGTGTACCCACCCCTAAGGTATGGATGTGTGACATGCATTTAGCTATTGCTTCCCACAGTTTCTCTCTGGAGTCTATCCACTTGAGGATTGGTTGTTATGATACCCCCTCCTTCCTTCAAACATCTAAATTGTAGAATTCTCTTCCCTCTTTTGACATTCTTTCTTCATATTGCCTTTCTTCCTTTAAGAGTCAGGTCTGCAAACACCTATGCAGCCCTGGTTAATGAATTTCTTCTACTTTTATTTTTTCTTTCACCCAATATGGCCTTGATTGGGGCATGTTTAGCCCATGCAATATGTCACCATAGAAATAGAATTAAGGAAGGAAGTTACACATTTTGGTATGTGTTTAGTTTGAAAAAGAATGCGAATCAGAACATTCATTAGCAGGGAAGAAAAAGGCTGCTCTAGGGTACATTGTTGCCAAAGATCGTTTGGTGCTTTTACTTGGAGGGAATGCTGAGCAAGATATTGTGTGTAAGCATGTCCTTGCTTGTGTTTATACAGAAACTCCTAGGGCTTTTAAGGGCTACCTAATATTACAATTTTTGTGATTAGTTAACAAGTGCTGAATCAGATAATGCAGGTGACAACACATAATATCACTCCACCCCATCTCACTCCAACAGCACTTCAAATTGTTTTAAACATCTCTTTCCATTCGTTCCTCTGAATTTCATCTGCATTACCTGTGATATAGCAGCACTTACAGGATCAGATAATTCATGAGATTACAAAGACAAGCCCGGTGCACCTCTCTCTACATATAAATAACCCTCACTCCAGTAGCAGCAAAATCTCTCATCATTGCTATTTTTCAGTGCTTTTTCCATAAGTTTTCATTAAAGATCAATTGAACTATATCATGACAAAGTGTGGTGCATGGGTGGCAAGCTGTTTCATGTTTAGTCCATCCATAAGGGTTAGATTGGTAAATTTTTGTTCTGAAATGTAATCCCCTCATAATGAGATGTTTCTGTTGCTTGACCTCTGATTGACTTGCTATGCTTTTTTTTTTTTTTTATATCCATTAAATTTTGTCTGTTGCCTGTGGTGTTGCAACAACTGTTGAATCAGATATATCAGGGGAAGATGCAGACAAGCTTTTTTTCCCACCATTTACCATACAGTAATTCTAGCTCCAGCAATATGTGCATACATTCTGAGTAAGTATTCATTAGGTTTTGTCTCCATTACCTGTGATACAGCAACAACTGGTGAATCAGATATTTCAGTCTGTGAAGTAGACAAGCTTAATGCACTTTCTACCTTCCAGTAACACTCTCTTCTCCCAGTCTTACTCCACCACCACCTTAAGCCCCTATCACCCATCATTTTTTATATGTATCCAATGAATTTTATCTCTATTACCTCAGATATTGCAAAAGCTATGAATCAGATAAATCAGCATTCAATATAGACAGGCCTCTTGCACCTCTTTCTGCCTCCCAGTATGTCAAACTCCACTTCCCACTCTAGCAGCACCATAAGCCCTTATCACCATCTTTTTTGTTTGCTTTTCATTGTCTAGCATCTATATTACTTCATGACATTGTTGTATATTAGTGGTAAATTATTTAGTCCATGCATAAGAGTCCAACTGAGGAATTTTTTTTCAGGAATGTAACCTCTATTATGTTTCAGTTGCTGACTGATGACATAACCTTGTATGGGTTGAGGTACTTGTGTGATTAAGTGATTGGGAAATTTATTTGAAAATTATCCTCAAGAAGTTTGATTTAACCCATTAGTAGGCAGGGTAACAATAGAGATCAGAATTTTGAGAGTATTTGTTTATTGATCATTTTACTATGATTGTTGATAAACTGTTGAGATAGGTTGATTCTTATGCTAAAATTATATTTTGCAGCAGTCGCCTCTTAGATATTCTGTTGGGAGTGGGCGAACCTCATGATCGCCATCTCTTAGACAGACTGATGGATGGATTAAAGGGGCCAGATCGCTTCCGTCATACCTGCATCTTGCTCTATGCTGTTCGTCGTCAGCCACCTCCTATGTGGCTCCGCAAGTTTCTCCTGCATGGTGCCATGCGTGAACTGTTACATGTTCTTGCAACAGATCAGGATGTCCCTGTGTTGGTGGGTGCTGTCATGGTCATAGTGGTTCTTCTTCCAGCTTTGCCACTAGAAATGGGAAACTTACATCTCTCTGCAGTATTGGATATTTTTTGCCGATTGGTACGTTGGACTCCAAAACGAGAACCTGATGAGGCTTTCCAGCCATTTTTACAGGTGGCTGTTTATTCTTTATTCCATAGACTTTATGCTCTTTATCCATGTCATTTCCTTAACTGTCTGCGAACCAGTTTTGCAAAACCAAGTTCCTCTGCTTGTTTCTTTACTACTCTGAAGCCTATGATGGAAAAAGTCCGCCTTCATCCACTATTGATAACTGAAAATAAAGAATCAGAACTTACCAGAAATAGATGGATTGGATTGGAAACTCACCATTTGATTTTGGAGTGTGCTAAACTTTGTTTAGACCCAATTGAGGCAACTTGTGAGGAGGTATGTGGATCCTTTTTTACTTTAAACACAGGCAGTGATTTAGCTTCAGATCCCTTACCAGTACCTACCAACTGGGTGTTATATGCTGTGGAGAACAATTTCTGGTCACCCAGTCTGGCTATGTCATCACCAGCCATGCTTTCAGCATCAAGAGGATCATCATCATCATCTGTACCTCACACCCCAGTATACCCCATAAGCACCCCAAACCTGAGATTAGGTGGTAAGGTAGCAGAATCTCCACCTGAAGCAGCCATTGAAGCCACCCCAGAAACTACACCCTTCACTTCACCATTGAAAGTGGAAGCTGGCAGTTCAGTTTCCCGTCGACCTACTTCTGCTATATGTGCTGTATCCCACAGCACAAATGTAGGTAAGGACAGTCAAGCTGTAGATGCAGAGGCTAACTCTAACCCTTTGTCACCGGTGAAAAAAGATCAGGCTTCATTTGAATTTCCTGATGACCAGTGCCAGGACATATTTTTTCGTGCAGAGCGGTCCTCCCTTCTGCAGAGTAAATTACAACAGATTCTAAAGGAAAGGCAACAGATTCAGAAGGAAAATAACCAGCCTTCAGAAAATAAATGTGACGGTGAAAATAAAGATGCTGATTCTAAAGATATAAAGGAGGCGAGAGAAAATAGTGTAGTTACATCACGAAGGATGTTAGGAGAGAGACAAATTGACATTGTTTCACCAGCAGAAAATGAGGGAGATTCTAAGGTAGTTGAAAGCAGACTTGCACAGTTTGATCAAGTGAGTAGAAGGCGTAAAATATCAATGTATGATGGTACTCGAAATGTTGACTTATCAAAGCTCGGAATTCGTATAGATCGTTTTGCCAATGGTAACAGTGACGTGGACATTTCTGATGAAGCATCCCAGAATGATGACATTGATATTGGTGACAGAAATTACAGATTATCATCAGTAATTGATCGTAGAATATCTGAAGAAAAGGAATCCGATTGTGATAGCAGAAGATCGTCTGATGAAACCCAGAGATGTAATAACAGAGACTGTGATGAACATGAAAATATAGGATTAGGAGTTCCCTGCCAGCGATCAATGACAGACTTGGTAAAAAATATGAGAACAATGAGGCTAAGATTTCTCAGTCAGTGTGGTCCTCCACCTGATTTGTCCCACTACAGTATGGTGGGATCAATTCGAGCAGCTGTCTCTCCCACAAAAGCCACAACTTCACCCATTAAAGCTCAGTATAAGAGTTCTTCATGCCCAGATCTATCAGTGGATGGCATTTCACCAGTATCCAGTATCCCTGAGGGCAGAGTTAGAAAAGAGTCTGCTGTGTCATCTCTTACTTTGTCCCCAATAAGGCAGGCAGTTGTGACAAGTGAAGCAACAACTCAGACTGAAGAAGTTACTGTTGTCAATCCTTATGAGCAGCTTCTTGGTGCTCTTGTCTCTGGCCCAACATCAGCACACCAACCAAAATGTTTTGAAACTAATACAAATAACACTGATCTTTCCAGCCCTTCACCACATGAACTACTTGATCAGTACCTACGACTCAGTACGAAGATTGGTGATGAAGGCAGAAACATATTATGGCAGCAGTTTAATCAGTCAGGAGCAGCACATGAAGGATTAAAAAATGAGGTTCGTCTCATGCAGATTATGCTGCTGTTGGAGCGTTATAAGCGTGAAGTACATGCTGAACGCAATCGAAGACTCCTGGGACGTGCAAAAAAAGTGTATGCACTGGAAGAACAACAGCGTGGATTGAAAGAGAAAGTGTCTCAGCTTGAAGGGGAAGTTAGTCATATGAAACAAGAGTTGCTTAACCTACAAGCAACTGCATCAGCCAAGGAGCAGCAACTCCAATTAGCTTTGTCTCAGCAACAGGAAAAAGTTAGCCAAGTGCTTGTTGAGCGTGATGATGCTCAAGAGGATCGTGACATCTTTAAACAACAGTGCAGTGTTCTAAGCAAGGAAAATGAATCCCTGACTACCCAGTTACAAGCTGCCCAAGCTGCTTTGCTAGAGAGGGATAGACAACTTACCGTCCAAGCTCGTTTAGCTGAAGATAATGATATTTTGCGCAACCAGGTGGAGGTTTTACAGAAGCAAGTGTGTTTAATGGGTGAAGTGCAGGATCAGTATAAGCAAGAGGTATGGAAACTATCAATATCAGGTGGCTCTGGTGCCAAAATGGGGGTTGGAATGGAGCGTGCTGCAGCTCTGCAGCAAGTAGAAGAGCTTGAAGAACAGTGCCGTGTTACTGCTGCAAGCTTAGATGCTGCACTTAGCCATGTAGCCCAACTGGAAATGGCTGTGGTAGATAAGAATAAACAAATTGAGAACCAACAGTTTGAAATCAAGGCAGCAAGAGAAGCTGGGGCTGAACAGTGCCGAGCAGTTGAGCTACGTTGCCAGGCATTGGCTTCCACTAACCAAACTTTAGAGAGTTACACTTTAGAACTTAATGACCGTATAGACAGACTAGTTCGTCAAGTTCGAAAATCACAACGAGGTAAATCAGTGTGTAGTGATGGTTTTGATATTGATTTGGAATTATCTGCTTCGCCTTCTTCAGCTAGCAGTATAGCCACTTCCCCCCCAGATGACCCTCTGTACCCATCTGGTTTACTCATGGCAAGGCAGCCAGTAGTGCTGAACAAGCTTGATGCCCTTGCAGAACTAGAGACAGAGCCTGATGGACATCCACGCAGGAAGACATAGGTATGGGATACTACCAGCAAATTGTGCTTTGAGAACTTATTCAGCTAATTGTAATGTGTTGAAAATACATAAATCATCTTGAAGAATTTGGAAATTTTGCATGTTGAGTGCTCTTGAGGGATAACATCCTACAAAGCATTTTTTGGCAGGGGTCTTGAGAAACCTTCTCATGGCAAAGTCATTTTTGGAGTGGATTTCTCTGAAGGTTTCTTGACAAATTGTGATTGTGTGATGAAAGCTTGGTAAATGACAGATCTGGATATGTTGTGACTGTTTTGGCATTCCCTGATGCTCATGGAACATTAGATAGCCTAACTTAAGTTGGTCAACAAACTATCGAAAAAGTTACTGGTACAAGTGTGATGATTAGCTATTTAATTTAGTCAGTAATTGGTGAATTTCTAGGAGAATATTGGTGTAGTGTTTCCATGAATTACAGAGACATATAAAGCTATTGTTTTTATAGACAATTTTGAGTATATTTTTTAAAAACAGAAAATATTTATTGTACTTTCATATTAGTAATATGAGGGTTGCAGCATTTACTGGTATGATCCAGCATGTTATGCATTGCCCAGAGTGTATTGGATAATACTGAAAAGAATGCAGAACTAAGACAGTGTTCACTCTTACTCCAACATGGTCAAGAGCATAGATCATTCTGAATTTTTGCCCTCTTTTCTTAAGCAGAATGCAGCACACCCTCAGCCGAATCAGGGCTTGACCCATCTTCCAATTTCTTGTATTGTAAGTAAATCTTTATTTGAATCTTGGGTGATAGATGTTAAAATCCAAGCTGTAGCTACTTGTTAAGCATTTTGAAATAACATAATGTAAATGTTGCGTAGATTTTTTTAAAGTTTTGCTCAATATCCTTGAAATATGTATTTCAAGAAAAATATTTGAGATGTCTTAATTGGGTTGTCTGTTATTTAATATGAATAGTAATTGGAGATGATGCTCCATCATTATTGTTTACTGGTAGCAAGATCAGCTTTCTGTACTTCTGTATGGTCTATAATAGACTGATTGATATTAGATGAAGTTTATCTGGTTTCATGAGAATGTTAGTGAATGGAGTTTTAATTTTCCAATAGAAGGAACAGAGAAGGGGGCCAGGTGAGGATATTCCTCAAAGGCCCAGTCCTCTGTTCTTAACGCTACCTCGCTAATGCAGGAAATGGCGAATAGTATTGAAGAAAGGAGAGAACAATAGTAAAAAGAAAGTAATTCAAAGTACTGATCAAAACCTACTACTTAATGTTTCAACCTAATGCTACCGTCTAATGCTCTTTTCTACTACTTCTATGTGTTGCTCCTACCATTTTGCTAAAAAGTCAGGGCTATGGCTAGGGCTAACACAAAGTGCTCATTGAAGGAAAATCTAGAGTTATGAAGACAGTTGTACGAGTTAAACTTAAGTTGTCAAGTGTTATGCAAGACATGGATAGATTCTATGTTTGTGGACAAAATGCCAGCAGTATGTGTGGATGAGGCAGAAAGAAAAGACAGCTACTTCCATGAAAAGAGAGCAACTTGGCAATCACTGAAGTGCTGGTTCACAACATAGCCATCACTAAACCTCCCAATACCCAAGTTGGTAGGACCAATAATATACCTCCCTGGTCAGTGGCTGCTTACCAACTACTACCTTTAACAAAAAATGCTAACAGGGAAGTAATGGAGTCACACAGAGAACAATAGTGAAAAGAAAGTAATTCAAAGCATGTATCTAAACCTAAAAGTCATATTTGCATACATGAACAGAGAAAAGAACAAAAAGTCAGTGACTGGACCCTTCAGGGAAGGTGACTGTCATATAAATGACCCCATATGAATCTGATGAATGTTGATCAACCAAGTCAGTCTTTAGTACAAAACAGAAAGATAAAAAATATTTCATGAATATGAAGATCATGCACTCATAAACTATTTTATCAATCATGTTTGCCATTTCCCATGTCAGTGAGGTAATGCCAGGAACCAGCAAAGAATGTCCTCATTCACTCATATCCATTCTCTAGCTGTAATGTATAATGTACTGAAACCACAGCCCCCTGTCCGCAACCAGGACACACAATGCTTTCTGTGGTTTCCACTGACCGCATCATGTGCCATGGTTCAGTCCAATGACAGCACGTCACCCCATGTGTACCACATTGCCTCAGTTCACTCAATCCCATGTAAGCCTTACAACTTCCTTTATACTCAAGCCTCAAGCAATCAAACCTTTTTCAATCCATCCATAAGTTTGCATTTCAGTCTCACTTTTTCCCAGACCCTTCCATTTCAGAAATGAATACCAACCTCTTACACATTCTTTCTTTTATGTCCCATACCACTTCAACACATCATCCTCAGCTCTATCAGCCATACTCTTCCTACTACCATACCTATTTCTTACCCTATAATTTCTCACCCAATTAACCCTCCACATACCATGTATTGTCCCATGATATTCAATTTCCAACACATTCACCCTCACCATATTCTGCCATTTACAGCCCAAGTCTTGCATCCATACAACAACACTGGGACTTCTAAACCATCAAACATACCTATCTTTGCCCTCCTAGATAGTGACCTCTCTTTCCACACATTCCTCAGTGTGTACAGGACTATAGCATCCTCATTCACCCTATAACTCACTTCAGCCCCCAATGGTTCCATTAGCTGCCATGTCCACTCCCAGGTGTCTAAAACACTTCACCTTCTCCAAGATCTCTCCATTCAAACACTCAACCCAACTATCCAATCTATTTGCAGTGCTACACCTATTAGCTTTGCTTTTATTTATATACACTTTCAAATGGTGTTACCAGACTCCACCTGCTTAAGGGTACACCACAAGTGGAAAGCCAATTTTGGCAGGATTGTATCAATGGAAGTAGAGCCTCACTAAAGAACTTATTCCAAAGAAATGTACATTTCTCTGCAATTGGAAGTGCAGTGCAGCCTTGAGCTAAATGAGCCTTTAGAATGGTCCTGGGTAACAAAGGAAACTGTTATAGAAATTCGTCTAGGGGTAATCATAAATGAATTCATATTCTCAACTTTCTCCTTCCATACTCTCCTAAACCTACAAACTAACTTCTGCAATTTCTCACTCCAATCTGCTAACAGCACCATGTCTTCAGCTCTTGATCTCTTCTTGATACTATAATAATGGCTTGCTTGACTGTATGGAATCCTAACTGAAAAACTTTGCAGTTGATGCAAACATGGGGAAATAAAAAGTGAGGACTGCATCAGCTTACAAGGGACTAAACAGACTCCAAAGTTGGTAAAAAAAAAAAGGTTGACAAAATTCAACCCAAACAACTGCCAAGTAAAGGGGATGGGAAAGAGAAAACCATGGTCTCAACAGATGATTACCTCAAGGAAAATAGGCTTCAGGATTCTCTGTGAGAGAAGGACTTGGGAGTCGAAATCATCTCTAATCTCTTGCCATTGTTGCATACATACCTGATGTGCCTCAAGACAATAAACACAACCATAACTCAAACACAACACAAATAGAACTAAATTCCTTAACATAAAAAATGCAATATGTTTTCCACACCTTAGTACCCGGCAGGCACCATTGATGATGAAGTAGCCACCAGTCTCATTGACCAATTCACCATGTCTGACCAAATCCTTAGGACTCATGCTGTACAAATTACAGTTCTTTGACTGAAAAAAATAAATGAGATCAGTGCCAAACATTTCTATTATCATAATGTACATCTCAGTTATCCCACATGCACAAAATGGTGAAGGTTTAGAAAGAGTTTGTTATGGATTATTTGTGTATGAAACAATCATGCATTTTGTCACTATCTATATATCTATCTTTATCTCTGATGTCTATTCCCTAAACAAACTACCACTAACAGGATGGCCATGGCCTCCAGTTATCCCTGGCCTTAAATGCCTTCCTCACACACCATTCCATGCATTCTTCTCCCATTTCTCTCCATCCTATATTTTTCCAGTCCATTCCTCCGTATCATAGGTGGTCTTCCTCTCACACCAATTCCCTTAATTGAACAATCATACACTCTCATTGTAAGCTCCCCATGTAGCATTTTTTTCACAAGCCCAAATCACCTCAAAGTACTATGTTTCACCCCGCTACTACTCCACAATTCATTGTCTTTGCATCCCCTACCATGCTAAATCTCTCATACACCACCTTATTACTTCCTTCATTCCATCTAGTCATACTACATTTTGACACCATTCAATATGAAAGCATTTCTCTGGAAGGTCACATATTTTCAAAGTGGTTACTATTCTTTTTAATCCCATTATGTCAGAAAAACAATGCAGTCTACTGTAAAAATTTCACATCCCATCCAAGGTGCCTACTCTCCCCATTTTAATAAACAGCTCATTAAGAATCTAATCCATGTCAATTTCCTTTGCAATACCACACTTAACCACAAATTCTTTCCTTATCCTCTTCCACTTCCACTTCAAATTCTACAATAAAATCTCACATAATACATCATTTTATATCATTCAGTTAATAACCATATCATTCCCATACAAAATACAAGGCTATGCTAGTCCTATGACAAGTCTCTAATATATCAATCAACTCTGAAAAATCAAAGTCATGAGCAAGAACAGTAAGTCTGATATGTTGAAAAAGTTGCACATATCTACTATAAAAAGCCAGGGATTCAAAAAAGCTTTCCCAGGTATTCCTTAGGCTATTCTTTCAAGTCTAAAGAATTATAACTTTAAAGGGATGAAATATTTCTGGTTTCTAAGTTAATATCTAATTGCTTTACCACTGATCAATATACTGAAATGTTCAAGTTAAAGGTGAATCATTTCATGAAAACTAGTTTCAGATGCTAAAGATAAGGGTTTCCTAACAGTTACGTGATAGGCAAGAACAAAAGTTCAACTCAGACAAACTGGTACAAACTTTCAATTTATCATGAGCATTGTTGAAAGGCTTTAGTTTTTCTGCTGGCAGAAACCATTGATAGCTCTGACACAAGCAGAATTTTTAACAATCTGAGATTACCAGATTTCTCTATTTCAACATGCCCTAAAATCACCATTAAACAATTCACTCAATTGAATGCTGCTTTTACCTACTCAAAATGTTTTTCAAAACTTCATGCCCTGCAGCATCTCAGGCTGAATATCACTAATTCTAAACCATACTTACTTTGACCATTATGGGAATGTACCCAAGTGTCAGCTTAAATGATACTGGTTCTTCACCAGCACAAAAAAAGTCAAGTGTAACTTTGAGGGGCGCCACATAAGAACATCCACGCTCGATACATTCTTTAGGGTAAACATTGTAGTCTTGGGCTTCTTCAATTCCAGCTGGGAGTCTTGGCTTCCCAACATTAATTTCCTTTAACATAAACTTCACTTTAAAATGCTTCAAAAAACATAATTCACTCTTTCTTAAAATTAAAAGAATGAGACATCTCACTAACATAATTTACTAATAACATATTAAAAGTGAAAATATTACAATATATCTTATCACATTTTACAAATGACTTCTGACTGAAAGAGGCACACAATATATTTGAAGAAAATTAACAAGCACATGTCAGAAATAGTGATGGGTCTGTGTTTCAGAGCACCACTGTGTATATGTGAAATTACTATGTATTACACAAGTGGAAAGACAGGTAAACTGTATGCACTGTACAATCTTTACTATCTTCCTTAGGAAAACAAATAACTTACAGACACCATGAGTGTAACTCGCTGTCCATTCAATGTAGAAAATTCTAAAGGATGAATGTCAGCAACAGCAGCTTGAAGGCCATCCCCTAAGAAGTAGTTAAAAGACTCTACATGAGGAGCTGCCAAGGCCTGAATTGCCTGAAAGTACAAAATTGCAAGTGAAATATCATATATCATATAACATTAAAAAAAATTTCAATAAAGTAAGAAGTAAAGGACCTAACAAATAAGTATTATTAGCAAATTTGGGCCCTCCAGGCCCTTGTGTACTCTCTCCAGTGGGAAAATGGTGGAATGGCACTGTTTAGCAGTATAATCATTCAGCAAACATCTTTTTCCTCTTCATACCTACAATATAGCTGGCAGAAGCTTCCTGCTCAACATTAATATATTTTCCTTAAAATACATCACCCAAATGGCCAGAAACTGCTATCCTGACAAGGAAATGGATGAATTATTGGCAACACTGTATGGAAGTGAGCAAAGGATATCTTCTCTCAAACATATCACGTCAGCAGCCAGCCATTTCTAACATGCCATGGAAATGAACGAATTATTGGCAACTGTGAATGGGGATTGTTCATCATGCACCTGGCAACTTCCCTGGTGTCTATAGGCAGACTGGAACAACTTTTTTCTAGTACAGATATAATCTCAATTTCAGATGGTTAGTTATGCAAAGCAAGTGATGTCTCCAGACAAATGTATACAATATTATGCAATAATGTTTCCCTAAAGACAGTCACACTTGAATCATGCCAATGGTAACACATTTCTGTGACTTTTTGAAGGAAATAACTGAACAGAATTTAGCTACATTTACAGGACCAGGCACATGATCCTGAATTACTTGATGATGATAATCAGTCTTCAGATTATGTGGCAAGTGAATGAATGGACAACTGACTCTTCCAGCACTGACCAAGATGAGATGGGAGAAGATTTTCTACCAAAAGTGGAAGCAGTGTTCACAGTACCCACCTGACCTTAACAATACTGCATTTGACTGGAGTGGCTGGTAATTTTGCAATCTTTTACAGTTTTGCTGTCATGAAAAAATTATCAATGAATCATATATATCATAATAAGATTCATCACATATTATTAAACATAAATTTTTTTTTTTTTTTTTTTTGCTTTGTCGCTGTCTCCCGCGTTAGCGAGGTAGCGCAAGGAAACAGACGAAAGAATG
>JAUTXX010046913.1:0-17885 GCA_032273605.1 Panulirus laevicauda
TGGTTTGGTCACATGGAGAGAATGAGTGAGGAAAGATTGACAAAGAGGATATATGTGTCAGAGGTGGAGGGAAGAAGGAGAAGTGGAAGATCAAATTGGAGGTGGAAGGATGGAGAGGATGGAGTGAAAAAGATTTTGAGCGATCGGGGCCTGAAGATACAGGAGGGTGAAAAGCACGCAAGGAATAGAGTAAATTGTGACGATGTGGTATATCGGAGTCAACATCCTGTCAATGGATTGAACCATGGCATGTGAAGTGTCTGGGGTAAACCATGTAAAGTTTTGTGGGGCCTGGATGTGGAAAGGGAGCTATGATTTGGTGCATTACGCGTGACAGCTAGATTGAGTGTGAATGAATGTGGCCTTTGATGCTCTCTCCTAGTGCTACCTTGCGCACGCGGGTGGAAGGGGTGCTGTTTCATGTGTGGCGGGGTGGCGATGGGAATGGATGCAGGCAGTAAGTATGAATATGTACATGTGTATAAAGGTATATGTCTGTGTAAGCATATGTATGTATACGTTGAAATGTATAGGTACGTATATGCGCATGTGTGGGCGTTTATGTATATGTATGTGTATGTGGGTGGGTTGGGCCATTCTTTCATCTGTTTCCTTGTGCTGCATCGCTAATGCGGGAGACAGCGACTAACTATAATAATAAAAGAAAATGCCTCTTCTCTGTTTACCAAACCATTCTCTCTGACCCTCCCACTTCACACACCACCTCGACCTTGATGTGTCTATAAGAAAAAATGTAATAGACATAAAAAAAGGGCATTACATAGCAAAGCTTTTGTGCTCTGCATCCCAATTTCTCTCAAATGACATTAATTTTAGAATCACTGATAGTCTAAGTATGCATGTATCATTATAGTTCTAATTGGAACAACTTTAGTACATAATTGATTGATATCACTTTCATTATCACTGTTCATATGTATTAACAAGACAGTAATGATGAACCTAATCACACAATCATGATATAAATTTTCAGTAATACTGTTTTGCTCACTGAAAATCCTTTAATCACAGAAACCACTTACCCTTGAAGTTGCCACAAACTTCTGAAAGTTATTAATATCTTTTTCCTAGTTCATACACAAAGAAAAAAAAATTTGTTTATAAAAGTCACAGGATTCTATTATCTATTTATTAACACATTCACTGTACATAACATCCTTACTAGACAAACTTGAGATACTTTTATTTAAAACCTTATACCAGAGTGACATCGAGTTCATCCCAGTGCCACTGTCACATGGCTGCAGTCATGCTGAAATACATTTCATATAATGAGACTACTGAAATAAATGAGCATGGAGTTATTGCTGAAGGAGTAAAATTATTGAAGTAAGAACCTCTTTCAAGTATACATTAGCACTGTGAAAGGAAGCATGTGGATATAGTGAGTAAATGGATCCCAAGAATAAAGAGACTTGAAATTCATGGACTCATGAAACAAATGATTCATGAACCATGAATTCATATAATACAAAAGTTCATAAAACAAAGGCTCATGAATGAAATACAAAACATTTATGAAACAATTGGATTCACAAACCAAGTGTATTTCTGAAACAATTTAATGGATCCATCAAATCATCAGTGTAAACTAGAGAGTTGTCCGTTTCCCATCATCTATAAGGCACATAAGAATTTGCTGGGGAAACATAAAAAGCAAAAAGATTTCTTGGGGAAGGTGCTGGTAGAGAAAGTAAATTGGTTACCTATTACAGAAAGAACAGTTTTCTCTGCCTTGTAAGAATCTGGGATGGATCCTTCTCACTCGTCAGGCACTGCAATATCTATAGTTACAACTCGCTTTACTGCTCTGACTCCAGGGATGCAATCCAACCAAAACATGAACTTAAGATCCCAAATCATATATCCAGGCAAATATTTTGGGATCCACAGAATTATGTTCACAAATAATAATGCTATGGATATACCTGGTGCATCAAAAGTACTGAAATATATATTCTGGGCTACTCAAAAATAGTCTTCTTGGTAAACTAAATCATTTACCATCTTTGGGCAGTCAAAAATTACTTAAATATATTTAGTGTGTAGAATAGTCATATCAGCACGAAATAAATATTGTTAAATGATAATAATAATACTGATAATTATAACTGTAAATATAACTCTACCATTATCACTTATTATCATTAACATACAAACAGAAACTATCCAATTCAAACTAGATGATGAATCCAGCTGCAACAACTAATTTTCATGTATACTTGCTGATAATCTTTGCTGTTAATAATTTTGAATAATCAAAATTGTATATTTTCATATATGACATTCTTCTTGTGGTACTGATTACTTTTCAATAGGTAGCTAACTATATATTTCTTCTACAGACTGAATACATCTGAGAGCAATGCTGACTAAAGTATGTCCCAAAGATCCATCATCTTCAGCAAATTACATTTTTACATCAAGGATGTCTCTCTCAAAATCATCATCTAGTGCAAACTGGTTCAACAATGAAAGAAAATTTGAGAATCGTAGTAACAGTTCTTTTTCAAGATATGTGCAAGACTCAAGCATTCTTTTGATTATACTGTCTCCTAATTTCTTGGAGCATCATTTTTTCGAAGTGAGAATCAGAGTTGCTCCATGAATGGACAGGCAGCCTTTAAAAGAAACCATTCTTTTATCATGAGAAGATGAAAATCAGACTTTGTACCATTTCCCAAACTCCCTTCAATGCAATTATCACTTGTGGTGAGTGGCCCTGATGCATCAACAGAGAAATATTCACATCTACAGCACTTACTAAACCATCAAAAATTCTGGGTTGAGACATAAAAAAATATCAAAATTACCATAAAAACCACTAGATCAGTTAATCAAATGAAGGGTAATGAGCTCTGTAACTGGTTGTCTAAATCTTTAGGGCTAAGACTGGTTGATACAAGTAACATCAAGTTCCTTAATTGGCTGTTTTGAACACAGACATCAAGCTCTGTTACTGTTCAGCTTGATAGTTGGAAATCAATCTTACAAGTCTCACTGAGGACCTTATTGCTCCAAAGGAGCTTATCATTTCCAAGCTCCTCCACAGAATGCAGCCTCGAAGGAGCAGAAGCCCATAAAAGGGATCTTGGGGTTGTATAATAGTATATTATACAAGTAGGAAGAGAATAGCGAAGAGCTCCATTGAAGAAAGCAGGGTCTCAATGAGACTGTACTCTTCAACATCCATTCACAATGAAAATGCCTTGCCAGTATCTTTAAACATACTATCTAATTAAATATACAACCCCAAAACTCCTTTTATGGGACTCTTGCAGCTTCCAAGCTATACATCTTTGGAGTGAGAAGTTCCTCAATAAGACCACAACTTTTCATCTACTGACAATGGTACAGCCTTGTTAATGGTAACTTCCATTTGAAGTGCAACAATATGCAGGACGATTGCGAGAACACTGGTCTCTCCCTCTCTTTACATACATAAATATAAAAGGGAAGCATAAGTAAGTTATAGAGTGGGTGTGGGGGAAGGGAGCATTGAAAAATGTGTGGAGAGGTCATTATCTGGAAGGGCAAAAATGAGTATGTTTGAAAGCAAAGTAGTCCCAGCAATGTTGTATGAATGCAAGGCAGTGGATGAAGATGAGAATGAGTGGAGGAAAGTGGATGTGTTGGAAATGAAATGTTTGAGGAGAATACGTGGTGTGATAGGGTAAGAGAGAGGTATGGTAATAAGAGTGTGGTCAAGACAGCTGAAGAGGGTATGCTGAAATGGTTTGGACACAGGGAGAGAATGAGTAGGGAAGGGTTGACAACAGGATATAGTATATATATCTGAAATGGAGGGGATAAGGAAGGAGACCAAATTGGAGATGAAAGGATGGAGTGATAAAAATTTTGAGTGATTGGGGCCAGAACATGCAGGAGAGTGAAAACCATCCACAGAATAGAGGAAATTGGAACAATATGGTATACAGGGGTTAATGTGCTGTCATTGGACTGAACTAGGGGCATGGGAAGCAGCCAAGGGGAAACCATGGAAAGGTCCATGGTGTCTGGTTGTGAATTGGGCTATGGTTAGTGAATTGTACATGACAGCTAGAGAATGGATGTGAGCAAAGGCAGCCTTTCTTTGTCTGTTCCTGACTATCTCACTAACATGGGAAATAGTGATCAAGTATGAAAAAAATAAGGGAATACATACATATTCATATAAATTTTTCATAGTTGACTGCCATGTCACATGCCAGTGAGGTAGCACTTGGAACAAACAAACAAAGGTCACATCCACTCACATCCATTCTCTAGCTGTCATGTGTAATGCAAAGAAACTACAGCTCCCTATCCACAACCAGGCTTCACAGAACTTTCCATGGTTTATCTGAGATGCTTCATGCGCCCTAGTTCTGTCCCTTGACAGCACGTCAACCTCACCATAACGCATCATTCTAATTTACTCTATCCCATCCATGCCTTTCACCCTGCTGCATCTTCAGGCTTCAATTGCTCAAAATCTTTTTCACTCCATCCTTCCATCTCCAATTAGGTATCTCCATTCTCCTCATTCCCTCCACTTCTTACACTTTTATCCTCTTTGTCAAATGTTCCTCACTCATCCTCTCCATATGTCCATACCATTTCAGCACTCTCTCTTCAGGTCTCTCAACTAAACTCATATATTACCACACCTTTCTCTTACCCCTTCATTACTTAATCAAACCACCTATCTATATGCAAACATAGTCTCCACAAAAAAATCCGTTGATTACCATTTAGAATAAGGTTTTACCTGTCAGCTTTATTCACAGAACAAATCCTGTTACTCACTTATGGTTGGGATAGTGTATGTCTTAACATCATGGTATAATATTAAAAAGTCAGGTGAAATGATTTGTTGCTGCAGTAACCCTATAGTTGAGAGTGCAACTTTGAGGGATGCAACTTTTGCTTGTAGTCCTTGTGTTTAGTGATACTGTTGCTATTTCTGGTCTGGATGATATTTTTCCTCTACCAGTAACTAAACATGGGTCCTAACATTTTATATAGAGAAAAATCCATATTCTTGCTTGGAAACAAGGAAATATACCCACAAGCGAGATTCCAAGACATAGAGACACAGCCAAGTTCCCCAAATCAGACATGTTTTTTTTCCCTTGCTTATGTCATCCCTCTCCAAAATGCAGGGTCTGGTACACTGAGGAAGACTAGTAAGATGACTGATAACCTAATGAAGCATGAGGTATTGAAATACACATCCTGATCAAGTTATTGATTACCAGAATGTAAGTTAGTATATGGTTTGGAAATATAGAAAAAATGATCGAGAAAGGTTAACAGAAGGTATATGTGTCAGCAGTGAGGGGTATAAGGAGAAACGGGAGACTAAACTAGAGATGTTAGGATGGGATAAAATTGGTTTTGAGCAGTAACTGCAGGAGGGTGTATGGTGTGTGGGGAATGAATGAATTGGAGCAATGTGATATACAGAGTGCAATGTGCTGTCAGTGGACTGAAACAGGGCATGTAAAGCAGTCAAGGGTAATTATGGAAGGTAATGTGGAGTCTGATTGTGGATAGGAGGTTGTGATTTTGGTGCATAACACAAGACAGCTAGAATGTTTGTGAATGAGGCCATTTTCTCTGTCTATTCCTGATGTTGCCTTGCTTTTGCAGGAAACATCAAACAGGTTCCACCTGCATAATGTTGTATCATCATCAATGGATGAAAAATATTTCAGTCTAGCCAAGGACATTCTCACTCCAAAGGAATCCATCATTTCCCTGCTTCTGATTGGGGTATACCCTTAAGTTGCAATAGCCTCATGAAAGGGGTCCTGGGTTGTAATTTTAATTGATCACATGTAGAATTCTCAACAGCATTATCATTTTTTTTTAAATTTGAATACAGATGCCATAAATATAACAAGATTTCTTGAGTGAAAATGATTGTAATGAAACTAATGATTGAAATGACAAACTTAAGATTAAAATCCATGAATATACACAGTCAAAGAGAAAAAATTTGAACACCTTAGAACCAGAAGTGTGAGGATTCATGAAAATTATGTACTAATGAGCAGATCTATGATTAAATTCTCAACCCATACTTTTAAGTTCAAAGGAAATACACTTAATATATAAATATACTAATAAAAAACAGAGACAGAACATATCTTACAAGCCACCCTCTAATACTCCCTTACATCCCCTATTGTCACTCATCCCCATTATAGCCTTGTTTGACGGACCATTCCCAGTGACAATCAAGCTAGAGACAAATTGGTGTTACCCAGGATGTAGTAAGATTGTAAACCTTGTTGAGACTGTGGTTTTTGCGTATAAGATAACTTTTAAACAGCACTTGTATGGAATAACGGTACATACAGGCAGAGATACATAGAGATAGATAATGACAGTGAGTTTCAATGAGGTAAGAGAGACTGCACAAATTCTTTGGCAGCAAATGGAAGCAGAAGCAAGTTATGAGGTAAGTGAGAAGGTAAATGTTCAAGGAGCACTGTAGAATGATGTTATCTGGGAAGGCAAAAATGGATACATCTTATGGTACAGTAGTCCCAAAGATTTTGTATGGATGCAAGGCATGGGCTATAGATGAGGATGTGCAGTGAATGGTGGATGTGTTGAAAATGAAACGTATGATGTGGTTTGACTGAGTAAGTAATGAATGGGTAATAAAAAGGAGTGGTAATAAAAACAAGTATCAGTGAGAGAGCTAACGATGGCATGCCGAAATAGTTTGGGCATATGGAGAGAATGAGAAACAGGTTGTCAAAGAGGTTATACGTATCAAAAGTGGAGGGGACAAGGAGAAAAAGGAAACTAAATTGGAGATGGGAGAATGAGGGAAAAAGATTTTGGGTGATCAGGGCCTGAACATACAGGAGGGTGAAAGTGCATACTTCCAATTTCCTCAACCTATTCAACCAACTGTTCAGACTTCCAATCCTGGACCTTTCTAAAGGCTCCAGCAGCCCAAGGCTATGCTACTTCTAGTAGTAGAGAAATGTAGTCTCCTTTGGAGTGAGAAGTTCTCTGATGAAACTGTACTCTAAGTGATACAGCCTTGCCAAAGGTGACTTTTCACATGCAATGTGATCTCAAGCAGGAAGAGTCCAGATACACCTACATGTATATATAGGTATTATTAGGCTCCATTTGCAAGAGGTTACAATGAGAGTGAAAATTCACCTTTAGTAAGGATGTTTCATTGGAAGTAAAGTCTCTTCAAAAAACTCACTCCACAGGAGCCTACATTTCCCTGCTAAAAGAAGTACAGCCTTGGGCTGCAGGAGCCTTTAGAAAGGTCTGAACAGTTTGTTGAATAGGTTGAGGAAATTGGAAGTATGCACTTGATTTATGAGTATAAATGGGGAGCTAGGGTATGAATGTTAAGCCATACAGGAGAGTGGGTATTCTAATTTCCTTATAGATAGATGTTGGGTGTATGGGTCAGACTGTCTTAATGGAGAGTGTATCTGGATGGGAGAAGTGATGAGGGATGGTATGGAGGTACTGATTATGTTGCAGTACGCATTGAGTCGTTTTATTTCGTACAGGAAAGTTGTTACTTTTTTTAACAGTTTTGTATGATGAGCAGTATCAGGGAGCAGGCAGTTATGGTGTATCATCATGTTTTATGAGTCACCCTCTTTGTACTTGTTGCTCATCTTTTTTTAGGATTGTGGAATCATATAAAGATGGAAGGGTAGATCCAGGTGTAAGTCTCTTTCTTGGACAAGGACTATGTGTATGTTGTGGTCTTGTTGTAGAATTAGTACTCGTGACTTTGTTTTCAATGCTATTGGTGCCAAGTTGTAAACATTTATGTGAATGGGGTTCTGTGGTGTAGTAGAGTTGTGCATGTTGGAGTTGTGTATTTTGTGTTGGTGCTTACTATATGTTTGTGCTGGGAGTGTGAAGGCCTGGGCAGGAGCTGAAGGAGTTTGTAGCCAAGTGGCTGCTAGTGTCCTAATTGCTCTGAAAGGCCCTTTATGGAGAGGAAAGATGTGCAGTGGAGAAGAAAACACAGAAGGCAGCTGCCACATTCATAAGTAAAGCTTTCTGGTGATGAAAGTTTGGCATTGTGGACAAATGTGCTTGGATGGTCCATGGTTAAAACTATGTCACAAACTTGAATTATTAGCTGAGGAATAATATCCCGGGTAACACCTCCAATGGTGAAAAAATTTGTGTGAACATGCAAAATGTTTGGTTTTGACCCATGGTCTGGCATGGTGGCTGGGGACAGCTTGGGATCACATTCCATGTAGAAGCAAGAAGTGGCTTCTCTGGAGCAGGAGGCTCCTTCCAGTGGTGTCCTCTGATGGTGTGCTGAGAAAGTCTTGATGAGATCCCTATTTGTGGATAACAGTCTTGTCAGGGTCTTCCTCCTTCCCACAATAAATATATACATTTACACACACACACACACACATACACAACTTTTTACTTTACCACCCTATATGAGGATCCCTTCTAAGGTACTCCTGCAGTGCTCAGGAAGCTACCCACATCCAATGGTCAGGATAACAGGTCAAGAAGTGTGACATTGTATGCATGTCTTAGTGGGATGAGGAGAGGACAACTGAGAAATATGCAGTCAGTGTCATTCGTGTGGAAGATGCATCTTGGACATGAATGGCCTTGTGGTTAATGTTAAAAAGATGGATGTTGTTCAGATCTCTGAGAAAATTTATTTTATAAAAGTCTGGGGAGCATAGTCACTGAAAGTTGTGTGTACAGTGGCATGGATTTTAAGACTGGGATGATGAGGTGGGTGTATAAAATTTGTCATTACAGTGTGAAAATGTTTTGTCAATGTTTTGTTTGTTGAAGGAGGAAGGGTATCTGCAGGTGTAAGTTACTAAAGTGTAAGGCAAAGGTGAGCTCTCTATTTCTACCTGGGGGTTGGTGGTTGGCTATGAAGTCGTTTAGGTGGTTTGGTAGTTATAAAAAGTTTACCTCAGCTTCATATTTCAACAAATATACCCACAGATCCTACTTCCACAACAAACATAATAATGACAAAACATATAACTAACTAACGTTTCAAAAAGCATTAAACAACTGCCCTCCCTACACAGTCTTAAATACCACCTTATAAGACATACATCAAGCTGAAACTAGCTTGCCTCCCCTGACATGTACTATATTTTCTTTCTTATCTACATTCTGGACACTGCCCATCACACCATTACAGCACTAAACTCTCATGCTCAAGAACACTGACTTAACATATTACATGACCACTCAAGCCCAATTATGTAACTTCCACACTGAACATTTACATTTCAAGTGTCTTGTGATCATCCCACAAAGGCATGCACATATCAACACTTCTTTTAACCTTAAGTTCTGCCAAGTGGACATAGTGAGCTTCCAGAGTGCTGCAGGAGCTCAATACATGGGACTCTTAGGGCAGGAAGTTAAAGTATTCATATAACTCAGTTATTTATCTACTTGTATGTGCACAGCTTCAAAAGCCCTTCTACTGCTTTCAACCCTATAAAAGAACACTTAAATTTCATGACCAAACAGTTCTTAAAAATATTAGCATCCTCAAAAAATTACTCTTTTCAAAATTTGCTTTGACAGGAAATGACTAGGGTCAAGTGAAATTTCTAAACAGTACATGATAATGGTAGAGAGAATAATCCTTTAATGAAATGGGGGCAATAGCAAACACATCATGGTACCACTAATCTTGGATCAGTATCAGTTACTTGACATAAGGTTTAATGGGTTGGCAGTATCACAGCATACCTACCATTGCTACATGCTGTTATTGTTACAGGATTTCTGGTGGCCCTCTACCTCAGGAGTGGAGTAGAAGTAAAGATCTTGTAACTTACATAGTGCCATAATCCCTCTGATCTAAAACTAGCAAAAAGAGTGAAAGCTCCCATATCCAGTCCAGAACACAATAACTTTGGGTGAAGAGCATAGAAAAGTAAATTGAGAAGATACAATAAAAATCCTGATTTAATCGTACCAGTACTCTAAACAATTCTTTGGAACTATTTTGTTGATGGAGTCAGTGGCTATCAATTGCCTCATCACTATCAAGACAGTCTATTTTCTATGGAAAATAAATAATTTTTCTTTTTAAGTATCACCTCAAGGTCTTGATTTCTAAACAAATTCTTTTAATTCATGGCACAAGACACACCTCCCTTCACACCTTAACAGTGTTTGGAATTCTTAGCTGACCTGCACTTCACTAAATTCTGGACCTCTGATTAAAAAGTTATACACCAGACACTACAAGAACTGAACTCAGCTCATGGCATGAAACAGATGAGAGACTCTAAGAACTATCACTTAAGAGTGAATAAAAAAAGATGGCATTTATCATTTACATACAGGGAGTGACATTTTCCTAAAGCAGTATTATGGGTAACATATTTACTGAATCAAATGCTGAACCCACATGTTTTACAAAAAAAAAAAAATCAATCAGTCCATATGAAAAATTAAAAATCAATACCAAACAGTCAATGAAAATTATGCATAGATACACAGGAAACTTTTAGTACATCAAGAGATAAAAGAGATATGCACAAAGTTTCACCGTAACAGCTTACACTTAATTTATCATAAATTTCTAGGAGGGCCTGACAGCACTTGAACACGTGTAGTAAAAACTGGACAGGTGTCTTGGGCAATGGCTTAGCATCTGTCCATCACTGCTGTTCTATCCTCCTGTCCACTCCAGGCACAACAGATGCATGCCCTTGTACCACTGATACAAAATTGACGGACTGCAATGTTCAAGTTGACGGAAAGTGCACCTTTTGAGAAGCCAAAGTGGACTGTAAGGCCAACAGCATACTTTTGTGTTTCTTTGAGATCTTCAACAAGTGCAGCATGTTGTAAAGTACAAAGTAGGTACATATGTGAGTATTTCCAGCTTGGCTCCATATATAATGTATATAAGAATTTCTAAAGCACCTCCATGATCTTTTTGCACTTGACACCATAAATAATGGACTTGTCAATAGATCACGAGCTGCAAACTCTTATTGATGTTTGTCATTAGTCGCTTCCAAATTACGACCATTAAGAAAATCATGGATAAAGTAGTTAACTAGCAGTCTCAACCCTATATTAGGCATTAGATTCCTTAATTCTCTCTAAGGTTTTGAGTTTCTCTGGGTCAAGCTCAGGGGGACCATCACTCGGACTAGGAGACTTTGGTGAGGGTGACTGCTCTCCCTCAATTTCTCCCGCACCTCCCTCAGCACCTGCCATCTCCATGCGCATCTCCATGGGACCTTCAGGAGCAGGAGGAGGTGGGGGCTGCCGACCATCATCATCCAGTACCAGTGCCTCACCTTCACACTCTGATCTCTCAGCATCTGCATGCTGGCAATCCATCTGGTGCTGGTCAGCCTCAGCCCTGGAGTCTTCACTTGCACCACCCACATCCTCCTCCTGAGTCTCCACCGTAGGAGTCGCAGCTGTTATGATGATCTGTGCCACACCCAGACCTCCTAGTCCGCAGGGAGACATTATAGATCAGAGGTCACACCTGGCTAGTAATAGATTTTAACATTTATCACCACTAAACTTCCCAGATTTCTTGTTTGAATTGATTAAATTAATATTTATTTTTCCCTCAACATTATCATTACCCCGAAGATTTTAAACTTATCTCTCATTATACCCTTTTACAACATTTCTAATGCATAAAGTAAACAGCAAGCAGGCATATGTTTGAAAAGAAGCAATTCACTATTCAGTTCAAAGTTCATTAAACCATTATATTCATTAAGACTGATAATTCTTATCTTAACTGAGGAAAATCAGGCATGTCTACTATATCACATAACTGTAATACAGAAACAAAAACAATAACATGAAACTCATCTACTATAAGTGCAAGACATAATTCCACTGCTATCTGTCAAAAGGTCAAACTTTGTGGAAGAAATAAGGATTTCAATATGATATCGTTTAATTTAACACGTACAGATTTTTTTCTTTTTATATTCTCTACGAAGGTGAAACTGTGTGAGGAACCTATTTCAAGCATGTCTATGGGACATGAAAGGTTCAGGAGTCTATAATAGTCTACACAAAGAGGTTAACATACCAGGAAACGCCCCAACTCTCACAAATTGAGGATCCAATCGTGATTACGTCTGGGCCAAACCCGCTCCCACGTCTAAAGTAAAAACAAAATACGGATATCCAAACTACGTGAACCATTAATCAGTGAAATAACATAGTCCCGTTAACATGTATCTTCCTAACAGCATGGATCTTATGCTTGAAAAATAGAAGTTATCCTAAAGTTTTAAAGTGTTATAGTATACTCATTATAAAGAGGGCAATAAAAATGCTATATCAAAGTGGAAAAAATCTTAGAAAATTCATCATGTAAACAGAGACTATTAAATGTTTATACATGTGAGAAGATAATGGCTGTATACATTACAGAAGGGAAAGACAGTCCTTAGAAACGATAATTGAATATATCTCACATGCCAGCTTGTGTTTCACATGCTCACACGTTCAAGTCATCCCACAGCTCAAAATATAGCAGTGAGTGTGATATGCATGTGAGTAAATGTCAAAAACATGGCGCGATCAACCAGGTCATTCAGCAACTGGCAAGAACCAGTGCAGAGTGTAATATAAGAGAGATCAAGTAATCTTTAGAACACTACTCTTCAAATCTAACTCATTCTGCTACCAATAAATCATCCATAACTCTATAACTATATGGGTTAATTGACTATGCAGTTAAAAAGCAAAGAAATTAAAGCCACTCATGCACTTATGGTCATCATTTACAATATCATCAAGAATAGAATCTACAATATATTCAAATTGCATCTACTAGTATTGTCCTTACCATTGCCACTGCTGCCCTCTTCAAAGGGGAGTTTAGACTGCTTATCATCCTTTGTAGATGTTGAACCCTTGGCCTTTGGGTCGCCCTGCTTGCTTACCGCATCCTGCTGAATGATGTATTTGATTAACATATAAAAATCTGCTGAAGTGAAACCTTGCCAATTGACAAACCAAGGATACTTCACATAAGACAATCCTTACATAATTAGAATATTTCTAATGCTTTAAGAGTGGTAAAAAAATTGTTAGCCAGGGGCCTTCTGTAAAAGAGGTTAAAAAAATATGTCACTGTTAAACCATAACTAATGACCAATTTGAAATCATATTTCTAAAACCTCTCAACCAGAGATGCAGTTTCTGAATGTAATAATAAGCAAACAGTTTCTACCTTTTTCATCTAACTAGGCACATACCAAATGAAGAAAACATTATATCAAGCCATTCCTATGTGGTACTTGACCAAAAACTCAAGCTTGGATCACATGTACATATGCTCACTAAGTTCTATATCCATCTCATGTTAGATGCCAATTTTGTTCAAACTTGAAAAACTAATCATAACAATTTAGTGGCAGCTCAATTTACATCTTGATATTAAACAAGAATCATAACTTACAAGAAATAAGGCATCAAAACTTACACCATGTATTCACTTATCCAAGTTCCAATAAACAAGAAGACTGCTAAAGCTAATCTTTGAATGACCAGAAATGTTACAATCTACTGCTTGGTAAACAATGTCCTAGGTTAATGAGAGCTTGGATATTTGGGCCAAAGGGTCACCAGATCAGGCATTGTACTTACTCTTACCAACAAAGTAAAATATTTTCTCTTATTAAAAGTAATAATAATGAGTTTATATTTCCATAAATCAAACAAAAGCTATTTATCCCAGCTTTCTCCAAAGAGAATATGACATGAGAGGAAGGTGATCAAAATGTAACATCCTTAATTAGGATGATTAATTCATATGAATTTATAATATCTTTCATTGTTGTTGTTTTTGTTGCTGCATTTAGCTAAACTCTCATTACATCAGATATTACCACTCTTCTTCCATAGTCCCTTAAGCATTTGTTTATGCTGGCTAACTGCATGCTAAAATTCAAACAAAACTAAGCGTGCAGTCTAATCTATTTTTACCAAGTGCCTTAGGTATGCAGAACACAGTATAAGCAAAGGAACTATTACATTTTTTATACCACTACAAAACTTCAATCACTACATCTGTTTCATCCACTCTGTGATCTTTCTAGTGTAACTAGCAAGATACCTATGGTAGGTGAAGAAAGACAAAAGCAAATGAAGTAAAAAAGACAGCAAATAAAAGCTATAAAATCTCGGAAAGAAGGAGCTAGTTCAAGGTACCTATAAGTTGTCCATGATCTAAGCACACTGTTTACCAATGAACCTGTCAGTGGTAGGGCCAGGAGCTTGTCATTTTCTGCTTATCACTCAGTTCACAGAGTCAACAAAACAGCATGGAGACAGACTTTTCAGTGGTAGTTTAAAAGATAATGGATTTCCTCTAATTTCTAAAGTAAGCCATGTATGTCACTGCTTTCTACTCCTATGTCACCTAGATTAACTAAAGGCAAACTAGCTCTTCTATCTGAGGCTTCTTCACCTGCTGAGGCACCTCTGCAGGTTCCTCTACAATAGGTTGTGTAGGCTTAGATGGTTCCTCCACCTTTGGAGGACTAGGTTCTGAGGGCTTTTCCACTTGGGGACACTCCACAGCTCCACCCTCCTACCCATGAACACCCACATCAGTAACATGGATGAGCAATGAAGAGGACCAAGTTGTAAAATGAAAAATAGGCAGTAGTAAGTATTCAAAAGGCAGATGCTAGTACGAAGATTAAGTATAAAAGTATAAAAGAGAGTATGAAGATATAATGCTGAAGGCTGAATTAAGATCAAATGGAGAGCATAGTGTCAAGGTCCATCAATGAGGAAAATAGCAAAATTAGATGAAAAAACAATATCAAGAGCAGTTATTAAAAGTAATATCACATTCATATTATGAAATCAACATTAAAAACAAAACATCAATGATAATAAAGAGACAGAGTTTTGAGCAAATGAAGGTTACATCAAGGAGAAAGTAATAAGCTAAATGCTAAAGATTTTAAAATATAATGCCAAGGACAGAATAAATACCAAATATTGACAATAATATATGGATGACATGAGGAGGGAAATATTGAGAATGAGAAAATCAAATGATATTAATTGATGAAGTAAATGCTGAAGATAATATGATCGAATGATAAAGTCTTACTATAATATGTTAAAAGTAGTACCAGCATCAAGGGTTGAAAGCAGGATAAAAATTTAATGCTATACCAGATCAGAACTGATGGCAAGAAAAAGGCTGAAATACTAAAGTAAGGTCATGTTACAAGGCTAAAATACACGATCAAAATGCTGAAGATGATGTAAATGTCAAATGCTGTTCTATGATCAATTACCAATGTTATAACCACCATCACATGCTATACAAAGATAGGGGTTGAAGAGAGGATCAAGATGAGAGCATAAAGACAGAACAGATATCTGTTGAATGCAATGCCATTAAACAAAAATGATGAATCTATGAATATATAAATATACAACATAAGTGCTTCAGTTTATGTAATCAAAGTTAAATGTTGCTATTAGAATCAAAGGTAGATGTTGCCCACAGTCCCAAGTTCAAAGTGTCATGACACCACAAATAGTAAACACTGAATAAAAGATTCACCTAAAGTGAGTACAAATAATGAGAAATTGATGGAATAATACAGCAGGAGATAAAAATAGCATAAAGGAATGCAGTTGTTACCATCATTATGGGAGTCATCAAGCAGAGTTCAAAGAAATGTGTACTATTCTTCACCAATATGAGCCACCATTAAACACAAGTATATCAATGGGTGCAGAAGTAAACTATGCTCTTCATCTGAGAATTACATGCTGTTACTTATATGAGTTTCAAATTCAAATATTCTTTTCTCCATCTGGCTATCCAAGAACACAGTTTCATTAAAATCACTCTGGAAAGGAAAGCACATAAATGCTGAAATCTAAATAAAACACTATAATCATTGACATTAAATTCAAAACAATGCCTAATAAACCATTCCATGTAAAATGAATGTTGACATTTGTGATGAAAACTAATACAGAGTACCAATACATTTACTGATGGGGAAAGGATGTCTTCTGAAAAATTTAGAATGTTTTAAACATAAAACTAAGAACAGTCACATCATGATGATGTCCATCTGTTTCTCACCAGATGATAAACCATGGAAGGTTCAAAACCTACTGCATTAATTCATAACAATCAAGGAAAATAGGGACACATATCATGATTATATTTATGTCTAAGAGTTGGAGGTTATATACTAGGCACAAATCATTTCTAATCCTCATACTCTATGGCTATGCTACAAAAGCTGAACCTAATTCACAATGTCTACTATGGGTTAAATGAAAAATTGTAATTTGGTTTTTCTTTAAATTTTCTTTGTCACTCATCAAGCACACAATATACCTACATGCTGAGTAATTTTCTTCTTTCCTTGATGCACAATCTTTGGAAAAGTTATTAAAACTGCAGGTGCTGATCACAGTACTTCAAACTAAGAAATGGCTTCACCCCTATTCCGAAAGCTAAATTTCATAATCCATGGAGTTGCTAAGATCTGCTCTAGAAAATATTCTGCAGAGACTTAAAATGGAAAATAAAGAGTAAAGTAATCAAGTAAGTGCCTCCATATGCAGGTTTTCATAAGATAATAAACAAAACATATTGATCATTTTTTTCTTTCTGGCTTCCAAAATAAAATTTTTGAAAAGAAAATTTTAGATTAACTAAAACAGTCAAGCATTAAGGAGCCGCTAAAGGTAACTAAAGCAAAATGTCAAGTGCTTCACCTGTGTTGGAGACTCTGGCGGGGTGAAGGTAGGGGGCTCAACCACAGCCAACTGCGAGGATTCCAACTCACCCCCCTAAACACAACCATCACACCAGAGAAGAGCACATGAGAATATGAATGAAGAATGCTTTCTTCAAATAAAAACTAATCTTTTGTATAGGATAGAGATGGAATAATCAATCACTGTCAGAAAACAAGATGAAACCCTAAATTAGATCAGTTTCAAGAGAAAAAGAAGGATTAAACATTTCTCACAGATGGAAGACATGGTATAGATTTCTTTTGTATTAAAGAAGGCCAAATGTACAGATAAATCTTTCATAAAGCAAAATAGAGGACAAAATAAAAAAAACATTAAACTAAAAAATTAAAGATGACTGTCTGGTTCCCTCTTCCTCTTGGCATTGTCACTATAATTTCAACAGTGCAGTCCTGAGCTTTGTTACTGAATAAATATCTACATCTTATCTAGTTGAAGAGATGAGCAAGTGTAAATTCATCATTAATTTCTGTGTTGGAACCTTCCCTTCACAACTATCAAGAACCTGACAAAAAGTATACGAATGGACTGTGTCTTAGTGGAAGTTCATCTGGTAATCTAAACACAGAAACATTGACAAACTTACAAGTCCAAGCTTTCATGATGGAAAGTTTTCAGAAAATTTCTTTAAAGAGGGGTTTATATCTGTTTTTACATGGGGAATATCTATGTTAATTTCAAGCATTTGGAGTAGTTACAAACTAGCTATGTAAGCTAAATATAACTATATAAACAGGAGACAATTTATGTTTGGAAACTCACTGGTAGCTTTAGGTATGTCCATTAAGGTCTAAGGCTATCTGCTCCAGGTTTGATGGGTTATCAGCAGTGGTAGACACTACAAAAGTTACAAACCAAACACCATAACTAAACAATATTCCAGAATCACATATCTACCACTGCCAGGTGACACACTTCCAACACCTGTGTTGACTCTAAACTTGTTTGGTTGCCTTTACTGCTGCTTGGGCACATTCATTGGACTGGGGGAAGTAGGCTGAGGAGATGCATGCCATGGTTCCCCCCCCCTTTTTTTTTTGTGGAAAACTTCTATCTCC
>JAUTXX010047024.1:0-17882 GCA_032273605.1 Panulirus laevicauda
TCGTCGGTCCCTGATTGACGTGGCCAGAACACTACCAGTGATCACACACACACACACACACACACACACACACACACACACTGCGTGACGCATCACCAACACGGACCTGCCACTTTAATTTTTAAAGGTGTCTGCCGTGGACGCACCAGTTACCGTTTATCGTGTTCTATATCAAATCCTCGCGTGTATATTGAATTTCTGACATGTACAATGCCGTTTAAGGACGTGCCGACCAGACCAGGTAGAGAGCGTCCGTGATACAAGAATATTCCTCCTACTGTACTTGACGGGACTGTAATAACAGGAGCTGAGGGCAGCGGGTCCTCCATCACCACATTATCAGTTATGAGGCGACCACTCCACAAGAAGTACCCCTCTGACCTCGAGCAGGTCCGCCACACACCCGCGCCCTTCATCTCCTCTCGGCTCAACTCATACCGGCTATTTATAATCCAGGGGCAATTAAGCTGTGCTACAGCCATTGCTCCGCCTTCACTGCTCTCTCCCCCTCAACGCTCCATCTTGAGCTCGCGTGCCCGGCCCCCGCTCTGTCATCTGATATATGGTGGATACTCCGCGTGAATGTACCTCTGCCTGTGTATGCGTCACCTCATTATCTATCTCGTCTCTTCAGTAACTCCGGATTAGACGAGTGGACAAGTAGTGTCAGAATAGCCATTACGTCAGTGCACGATTGATATGGACCTGAGGGTAAGATACAATCATGGGTAGTAATGAGATCAACGTGCGTAGTGAGGGTGACAGGATGTAACAGATGAAGAGTTAACCATAAGAATCCACATGATACCAAGGTTCTTTTAGTGTTGCCTTTATGTGGTAATTTTGCCTTAGTTACCCCCAAGTTACCCCCTTAAATGTGAGTACCAGTACTATTACGAATGTCCTTATCAAAACCTCACCATTTAGTGCAGTTGGCTGTGTGTACAGAGTACCCTGCAAAGACTGTATTATATTTCATATAGAACAGACTGGTAAGGATATATCCATTTGACTTCGGCAACGCAGTTATTGTGTAAAGATAGAGCAGGTTTCCACTGCCTTGGTTATGCATGTTAGAAATGGACTGTACTAATTAGACAAATGCGTCTTCTGTTAAATCTTGTAACTCTCTTATCCGTAGAGATATCGCTGAATCCTCTTTCTTTGAGTATATACATAAACTTGTAATGTGAATATTGGTGAAGGATTGTATAAACTGAATAGATTCATTATACTCAAGTTCTATACACACCTGAACTTGTTTTGACCGTGTGATGAATTCTGTGACAGACGCGGTGCTGGGCCCCTTGCCAGAAGCCAGCTCATTACATGTAATTAAAAACAAGTCGCATCCTCTGTCCATATATATTAGCTGTGTACTAAATTTTTTGTCTCTCTGCCCTCACTGAAGATGTGATGTTATCCGAAAGCGCATGTGACATTTCGTTTAATTTTTTCTCATGTTCATTATGCAATTTTCCTGTGTGGCGGGGTAGCGACGAGAACGGATGAAGGCAAGCAGCTATGAATATGTATATGTGTAAATATATGCATATGTCTGTGTATGTATCTGTTGATATGTATATGTGCGTGTATGGGCGTTTATGTATATATATGTGTATATGAGTGGTTGGGCCATTCTTCTTCTGTTTCCTTGCGCTACCTCACTGATGTGGGAAACAGCGACTAAGTATTATAATATATATATGTATGAAATGTTTGAGGACAACACATCCGCATCCACCCTTCTCCATACAACCCTATCTATAGCCCATGCCTTACAGCCATATAACATTGTTGGAACTACTATTCCTTCAAACATACCCATTTTTGCTCTCCAAGATAATGTTCTCGCCTTCCACATATTCTTCAACACTCCCAGAACCTCTGCCCCCTCCCCTCCATTTCTAAAATGTTATATACAAATTTCAAATAGTCTTATATACTTCCTCTAGCAAATGCTTTAAATATCATGAATACTTCAAGGTCTAAAGTTTCTAACCTACTTTATGATTCACATACCATTAAATACTTCATTGAATTCACCAGGAGGAGAGTGTAACACGAAATCTGAGGCAATCCGCACCTGCAAATGAAAGTCAAAATGTTATTGTGCACAAAGAAAAATTAAGGGGACCAGTATCAATTATCAATGTATAGAATGACTATTGTATCATATGTAATAATATCTTGTCAAGTGGTTCAAGAAATAAAAATTCATCCTTCATGCAACTGTTTTTCATCTGTGAATAAATTAGATAACAGCAATAAAAAGAAAATACTACTGATAATGTGGGCAACACGATTCAAGAAAGTAAAGCTTTATCTTTAAAAATTACTGGTAGATGCTGTATTGTTCTAAGGATAACAAGAGAAAAACTTTGATGAATTACTTTAAAACAAGATTACAAATCTGAGATGAACGATCACACTGTCTGGAGTAAATACTGGATTTACACTTCTAGATGACAGCATATCTGCTCCAAAAAGGGAACAGACAAACTAGACTTACCAAACTCTTCATGATTGTTATTTCTAAGTACTGCATTACTGAGTTAAAGGAAAATATATATGTTTATTGGGGGAAAAAAAGCCTTAAGAATAAAAGAGTCTGGAGATAGCCATTCATGAAAAAAAGAAAGAGATGGCATTCTAAGGAATAAAATAGTATCAATTACTGATTGATATGGTGAAATTTGTAAAGTACTAGAACCACATGGTTATTCAGAGCTTTTAAGCATGAGAAATATGTTTAAAAACTTAGAACTATTAAAATTTTTCTATATGTTTTTGTTTCCTTAAAAGATACATAACAACTAAAAACTATCCATACTGAACTATACACTTTGGCTTCCTTTAACAAATTCATCATTTAATTAACATTAACATAAATCAAATTTCTCCATTAATTCTATTCCTTCTATAGTTACATACTACACAATCACATAACTGACGAATGGTGTATAAGCCTTCTAAATGCATGGTTGGAAAGTTGAGCAAATGTTTCAGTATACATGCGAGTGTGTGGTAGGGCTGTGTGTTGTCATCATCGCTTTTTAGCATATATATATGGATTGGGTGACAAGAAAGATGAAGCAAAACTAGGGAAAGGGTGCGCAGATATGGAGTGCGGTGATGAGGTAGGTAGCTAGTGACAAGCCTGTTTGCAGATGACACTGTACTGTCTGCCCAGAGTGAAGAGGAGTTGCAAAAGGTTGTGTTTTATGATGTGTGTAACCAAAGGCAACTGCAAGTACAACTAAAAGTATAGATTTGCAAAGCCTTGCATAGTGAAAGAAGAAAGTGTACTACACTGTGTTACAGATATGGAGGAAAAAAGGCCAGATAAGGTGAGAGAATTTAAGTTTTTAAGAGCTATCTTGAGCGAGTTCGGTGTTATGAATGGAGAGATAAGGGAGTGAGCAGTTCATGGTAGAGGAGTCCTTGGGTCTCTTAAAAGAATAATTAAGGTTAGAGTTGTAATTGTGAGGGTGAAGAAAGGATTAAGGGACAGCAATGTCCTCCTGATCCTTACCTATGCAGCTGAAACATGGCATGAAAAAAAGATAAGAGTCATATCTGACTCTAAAGACTCCTTGTTTTTTGGCATACCTTTAGTGCTTGTTCCTTGGTAATAATGCAATTACAGGTGTCATATATTGGGGCAGACCTCTTCTCCATCAAGTGCCAGTGGGTCAACATACTATGAGCAATCCTCGGTTAGCAAGGAGGAGCACAATAATTCAACACCTTTCTGTATCCTCTGCAGTCTGTTATTCTTTTGGGTTTCCTTGCCAGTTTCATTAACCATAACCATCTATTCCGCTTATACAATCAGTGAGGTATAAATCATGTTTATAGATTACTCGTTATAGCTGCTTTATACTCAGCATCGGCTATTTCACTACTGCTGATACTGATATGTCCAGCAC
Organism: Panulirus laevicauda; assembly: GCA_032273605.1. Classification (NCBI taxonomy): domain Eukaryota; kingdom Metazoa; phylum Arthropoda; class Malacostraca; order Decapoda; family Palinuridae; genus Panulirus; species Panulirus laevicauda. Next base: position 3,933 of record JAUTXX010047024.1, read on the forward strand.
ACCAGCAGAATTCTTCAATTTTAAGCTTTCAGAGAGCTCATACAATTCAATCTTGAACATCTTAAACTATGGGATACACTGGAGCAGAGTGTGATATAGCTTGGAGCACACTCTGAAAATTGGAATAGACTGTAAATTTCTTTATAGGATATCAATCAATTAATTTTAGGGTAACCTGAATACCATAGAGTTCTAAAGTAAATATGGAAGCTTCTCTCGATATTCTTGCCTTCAAATTCACCACATTTTCAGCATCAATGACTACTTTTCTACTGTCTGCATGAACAGTATCAAGCTGAAGCAAAACCTTTTTTCTATATAAGAAGAGCAATTATACTTTCTCGTTTTCATCCATTCCCTGCAGGAATGACATCAGCACTATCACACTGAATCAAGAGCTTCTGGGTTAGATAAGTTGCACTGTAATATACAAAAACATCTTCCTGAAGCCTCCACAGAATTCTTGTTAGATTTGTTTAATCAAAAATGGAGGCTCATTGTACTCCCTTGTAAGAAGAGTCCCCACTTGATACTGATGATGGGTTCTCATAAAGCACAATTTAATAAAAAACCAGGTAGTGGATTGCATTTTATCAGAGGATCCGACAGGATAATGGGAAGGTACATTCCTTGGGGAGATTTCACAAAGATGGGGTGAACTCAACCTGTCTAACTTCTTGAAACTCACTACCAATTATGTTGATACTTGACACTAAAGAAAAACTTTTAACAAGAATGTTAACTAACACAGAAGGGTCATTTAATCTAATACCCTCATCATTAAGGTAAGGCAAAGGAGAGGGAAAAAATGTTCGACTAGATTCTTTATTTTCTTCCAGACTTTTTCAGGTTTGGTACTGTAGATGATGATCTCCAAATACTCTCTCAAAGTATCAATGGTTCAGGCATTCATTGCCTTCATTTTGCAGTCACCACAATCAAAAGAGTAACAAATTGGGTGAACAATGAAAAGGCTCAATAAAATGTAGTTTTGGGTGCATTCTAGTCACATTACAAAACGTACAATGGTATCAAATTACTCATTTTGTTTAGTAGAGTGCAATTACCTATTTGTTCTGCACGGAGAGGGAGTTTAACACTTGTGGGGTTCCATGTCTTGAAAATTTTCTACTATCAAACAACTTAAATCTCTGTAGGCTGTCAGAATTATCCATGTCCTTGGTAATTCCATTCCATTCATCTACTACTCCTATACTACAGGAGTACTTTACATCTTTTTTAACAAGGTTCTAGCTTACTTTCATGTTATGCCCTCTGGTTGCTCGATCCCAATATCTTTCAAAGAACTGTTCACTGTCCATGTAATCGATCTGCTTTAAAATTTAAAGGCTGCGACCAAGTCACCTTTCACTCTTCTCTCTTCCAAGACTAGCAAATTTAAAGCTTTTTGCCTTTTCTTGTAACACAGCTCTTATAATTCGGGTATCATCTTTTCTGCCCTCCCCTGGATCTTCTCTAATAGATATATATGCTTTTTAGGTAACATGACTCAACTTAAAAAGTATTTTCAAGTTTTAGCCTTATATAGGTCATGAACAGCCTACAACATATTTTCTTATCCATACACTTTAAGTTATCAAGATATTTGCCAGAAGACAACTTCTGCAGGGTTCTGAGGTAGGCAAATGCTGCATGGCAAAAATATGACAAAACCGAAGAAAATAAAGCAAAATAATGTAACCTACTTACCATGCTTACCTTACGTAAATTTCCAGTTTGGTATCACCAGTTTATTAACTGTGGGTTCTACAAGAAATTCTTATGAAAGTGGCTAATAAAGTGGCGCGGGTATATGATAAAAATCAATACTTTTCATTCTACTGAAATAAATGTTGATACTGGTTAGGGCAATAAAAAAAATTTAATTTTTTGTGAAACTTCTAGATATCAACAGCATATTTCAAAACTTCACCTAGCTGATGATATTTAGCTTAAGTTTCGTTATCTAAAAATATGACTTCTGATCTTTATTTACAAATATCTGCTGCAAATAGAATGCATATGAGAAGACAGAGTGGATTCCACCAGATTCAGTTCACATTTATGGCAATGAGCCATCTAAAACATAATGAGATTCTAGGGCTTCCTAGCCTGCTAGAAGTTGTATCAGGTAGTCATACAACCTACTCATAGTCTAAGGTGCTTTTGCTACTTTTATGTTAAAACTGCCCTCTTGTTCCTTGATCCTCCTACTGGTGTGTATTCCTGAACTAACAACAGATTTGAATGTTCGCAAATGATGGCGACAACTGCTTTTAATATAAAGAGCTTACATGAAATACATTTCTTGAAAAATAAAAAAATAAAGCAAAAATCTGCTGCTAAAAGCTGGGTGAAGTTTTCACTTGTTTGCTGACTTCTGGAAATTTTTCACCTTTATATCACTGAACCTTACATTTTCCCTGATCATCAGAGCACTCACCACTATCAATTCTTATCACAATAAACAAAAAAAGCAATTACAGTATTCATGTATCCTCAGTTTTACCTTATTCTCTACTTAAGTCCAAACACTCCATTAGAATTCCTATTAGATTCCATGCTTTAAAAGGTGGCATGATGAAACTGGAACATAACCTAATCTCATTAAAGAGGCTACAGACCTACAACCTACATAACGTTAATTTACATATGATTAGTTTAATATGATTAGTCTGGGATAGATTAGTTGGAAAAGTCTGATTTTCTTATTACTTTCTAAAAATAAATGGTAATAATATCCCACTATATACTAAGTGAAATGATCAACCTAACGAATACCGTTTGGTCTTTCATTAGGTGATAAACACACGCATGTGCTAAAATCTTACAATAGCTCAACATTCTAAGTCTGCTAACAAGAACATATATACATCAATTACAGTTCATTGGCATCAACCTAGATTCCAAGGTTCACAGGTACAGCAAGTGCACCCAACCTACAAGCCACACACAGAATTAAGAAAATATGAAACGGAAATATCATTTTAGACAATGCACAAGATATATTAGTGTGAGCAGCCTTAAAGGCTTGGAATGGAGAGTGATAACAGCCGCCTGGGGACATGCAGGTGACAGGAGCAGAATGTAAACAAACGCCTCTCCTCATATCTATCGCCCACTTTCATCCTTTACTGCTTCACATGAGTACCTTAATTACTTATCTAAGGGTTCACTCAAACATCAGCTCCCACCAGTCTTGGTATCCTGCCCCTCTGACCTACTATAGCTCAGCAAATATCACTTTTTGACAAGCCGGTCTGGTGTCCGACGGAGATAGGATACGCCCACAGGTGGTATTTAGGAATATATGAAGTGATTCCGACCAAAATCTCAATGCTCACCTAAACATTACTGCTTTAAACGTTCATAAGGATGCTCTACATGTGATTCTAACACCAAAATACTGAGAAATAACTCAACCTTTTCCTCATCGGGGAGTTGGTCTCCAAAGTCTGACGCCATGTTGGATTTCCACTGCCCGAACTTCCGCTACGTGTTTCCTCTCGCACTCTTTACCATAAAAGGCATATGTGTCTGACCTAGTGCATGATATATATTACTAATCAAACAACCATTGACTATCACCCATTTCTGCTGTCATAGATATATAAAGCAAAATGTTTTGACAGGAGATAGGAGTTTTCTCTATATCATATGGCCGGTGCGTTTTCTATGGTCTTATCAGCCATGACTCATGGCAGCCATATGGTTCCTCTCCCGATAACACTGCTTTTATCAACACACCTACAAGCTACAACTGACTAAAACCATGATTCCTGGACAGCATAAAGTATATCCTAATGATGTGAAGGTTTCATGTGTCGAATGTATCGCAAGAAAGGATGTTCTGACAAACGCTGGCAATAATCTACAACGTAAGTGTGTTTAGACGTTAAATCATACTTAAGCACACTGAATCTTATCTCCAGCAACTTCCCTCTGCATTTACCTGAAATATTAAATAGATAGCAATAACAAAGAAGGTCTACCACTTATTAAATTAAAGGTCATTTTCTTTTACTTTTCAAGCTGTCAAAAATCTTAGGCTTATATAAAACATTGAGGAAATTTCCGATCAAAAGAAGCCTATAAATATACATAGAATTACAGAAGAAAAAATGTTCCCAGAGTCTTTGTTGACGAAATGTATGTAACTTTAGGTGAGTACGAAGGGTCAAGGGAACAGGTGCCGAGGTCGGTGAGTCAGTCAGTCAGGTGCACGTGATGGCTCTTATAATGTCAGACTTGGCCATACTTACGGCTCGCACTCGCTTAAAAAAAATATCGTTCCAAATAGCATCTTATTATGCATCTCACGTATATGCATTCGATTAAAAGTGTCAGTTGGATGTGTGTTCTCTACAATACATTATAATGACGGGGTCTCTTAGAGTAGGGGGTGCAGGGGGTACATTGCTCCCGGGTCTGGGGGTCCAAAAGGGAGCCCGGGAATTTCCTAGGATATCAGAAAATGTTTGTATATATTGAAGACTTATTCACATTTTGTGTGAGCCTACATAGTTAGAATATCTTTAAAGCACATGGCATAAAACTATTTCAAATATCTTTAAAGCATATGGCATAAAACCGGAGTGGATAAAAACAGGATGACAAATGGCGAAGGGAACGAGAACCGAAACTTTGTACCCCTGATAAAATTCTTCTCATATTTCATGACCTTGACCTGTACACCCATTCATTGTACAATAAATCTGCTCCCAGTAGAAATGAACTGACCACTGTATCTTGAGAAGTCTTGGGTTATTGCGAGTGGACATGACCTGACTCTATCTCATTCATATTCCTATGATGTGATTATGAATATGTTAATCAAACTCAACAATGGAATTTAACATCCTGGCAACTTGAGTTAATGCTAACAAGGCACTACATGAATACCTTGCTTAAAGCGTTGTATGAAGGAAAGTAGAATGTATCATCATATACATACATACCTTATCTTCTTTTCCAGGAGTCCCTTCTGTCCCTGTGAAGCTCCTGCAACACTCAGGACACGTTCATCGGTCGAAACTACAGGTCACAATGTGCTGTGATGTACTATGTGCTTGTGTGTGGACGAGCACAGGGCAGTTTAGTGGTGAGAGATCTGTTTCCCGCCATTGCATCGTGGACATAAAGGATCGTGGAAAATGTTGATGTATATATACCTATATATGACGATAAGGTCAGAAATTTATAACTTATAGTAATAGAATGACACTTTTATTTAAGTTTTTGGGCATAAATTTTGCAATTGTTATATAAAGGGTGAATGAGCAGCTTGGATCCATCCAAGAACCATCACCACCGTTGGCCCCAGCGTTGTTTACAACCCGCGTTTTCGTCGTGCTGCAACTTCCGCCACCAAGCTGTAAGTTAAACATTTATCAGCAGGGATGAAAGGCCTGATATCATGTATTATTATTAGATTGTTTTTAATAGAGTCATTAGCCGTAACACAAAGTATCTACTCAAGTGATCTGATCCTTCGTTAGGGTGCATTTGACTTGTAGGGCTTCAATGCAACTGTCTGACGGTGGACCAAACTTCTGACCCGAACAGGTTTAGATAGATATTCGCATTTTCACAGCTTTCTGGATAATGACTCTACAGAAAGGCAAAAAAGTATTATTCATATTATCACACCCGTAAAGCAAATCATAGATACTTATCTGCACTTTTCCTTAAACGCAGGCTAATAATTAGAGCTTCCTCATTTTGTCCTGAAATGCGGGCTAAGCGTTAAAGCTTTACGTTGTGTTGGAATAAAGATTAAGCATCAAAGCTTCTTTATTAGGTGCTGGAATGTAGGGTAAGCATCAAAGCTTCTTTACTGGGTGCTGGAATGTAGGGTAAGAGTCAAAGCCTCTTTACAGGGCACTGGAATGCAGGGCAACTATTAAAGGCGTAGTTGTATAGAATATTTCAATAGTAAAACATTACAGTCTGTTTGAAATGATCGAAGTAATTCAAGGTTTCACTTGCCATGAGTTATGTTTCGATAATTGTGTTAAATTTATGATGTAAAAGAATAATGATCCTGCATTACGTATCATTCCGTACGAGAGAAATTGTTTTCGTTTTTGTTCTTTTGACCCTTCATAATTTTTCTTTCCAACAATCGTCAGCATGTCATGGCTTTGCCTTTAACGATTTTTTTGTGTGGATTCAAGTGCATATGGTGTCGAGGATGTAGTGAAGATACATTTGTCAAGCGAAATGTGAAAATGCGTTCGTCGGTGATGAAGTGAACAAGTGAACTAAGGATTATCGAGGGTGTAGTGAAGATGCAGATGGCGTCTTTCTATGTGGTGTGTTGTTGGATGAATTTGGTAAAGGCTTAAGCTGCATGAGTTGCACTTCGCACTAACAAGACAGACAAGTTCGTTCTTCCCTGTTCAAGTCCCACTTTCATGTCCCTGTCTGCCATAGACTTTCACATTATTGGGCGTTAATACGTTTAAGAACTCAAGTACTGTTCTCTTGGGGTCATGCAGTCTGCTCCTGTAACTTAAAAACTGAAGAAAAAAACTGAGGACCAATGTCTGGCCTAGCCAGACATTACTGTGGGTTATCAGATCCACTCCGCCCTTCCCTGTCCTAGCTTGATATTAATCATCTCCACACGCTCTTTATTTGTACGTCTTATTTGTTTATCATCAAAATTTTCTCATAAATTCTTCAATTTATTGTATTTACGAGAAGATGATGGAAAGGTTTTTGAATATACTGTCAAATGAAAGGCAAAAATCTGCGTAGGTTGAACACAACAACATTCAAAAGAACCCTAAGTAAATGTTAAAAAAAAAAAAAAGCCCAAGAAGCCCAAGACACACTTGTATTATGTGCTTGGCGGCAGCAAATAACTATAACTTAGTTACCTGCAGGAAACGCTACGGGCTACCCCTGCCCAAGGGGAAATTTCGACGTCAGCACTTTATAGGTAACTTTGTGTTGCACCACTAGCTACCTGCAGAGTATCATGTAACACCTTGTAGTGGAGCTATTCCCTCGGTAGGCCCTTTCTTCTCCCCAGCATTCAAGAGCAAAACGCCATTTTTGCCCCAAGAAACTAGGTCTTTTGAGGACCTCTTTGGTATAACTGAATTGTGATCTTCCTAATGAGCTTTCTGTCATGATAGTTATTATCACGCACACTAATGTGGATACGCCTTAGTCTTGCTGTAGAAAATGAGATGCAGAATGGATGCCTTCATGGCCTCCCCGAAGCTGTCTGTATATCCCGACCGTAACAAACCTTTTTTTTTTTTTTTGTGTCAGTTTCCGTACCTTCCCCTTGACGAGGTTAATAGTTCCTTGCACCAGGTGACCGACTTGTTCCCAGTCATTTCGCCTTCCACTTACTCTTTCATCATGTATCCAGTCAAATATTCTAGAATTTTGCGTCATTCCGGAAAGCAAATTGACGAAGGTGAAGAATGAATATTATAAGACAGAAGCAGGGGGAAACATGCAGTGACTTTCACAGTTTTACGTGAAAAAAAATATGAAGAAAATTGAGGTTAATGCTAGTCACATCTGGTACTGTACCCGTGTTCTGTATGTTGCTTCTTGTGTGAGATTCAAGATAAAGAACTCGTATGTATGTCCTCATACATTTACTTTTTTCCCTTCAGAAAATGAAACAAAATTTGGCTGATTTTCCTACCCAGAGAAAGCCATGATCGTAGTATTTAATAGGTGTCAAAATCGGAGCGCGTACAACTCTATACCACACACACACACACACACACACACACACACACACACACACACACTTAAATGACAATGGCCCACTGTGTACAGCGATTGCGCAGTATACTGAGAAGAGCTGAGACAAAACTCATATTGTATGTGGAGAACTTCCCTAATCTGGTAGTGGGAGCCTGAAATGTAGAAATAATGATCTTAGATTGGTCGTTGGTAATTGTGATTAACCTTTTCTTAAGAAAACACCAGTAGTTTAAACTAATCAGGTATTTGTGATATTGTTTATCATGGGTATTTACATTGCATATATATATAATCTTATCTATTTCTATTTGATGGTTGTGATATGTTTTGACAGTTTTATAGCCAACAGCTCATTGTGTAGCGAGGGTCATGGGTCATTTAGTACATCAGGTTTGGTATATGAAATTACACTGATATATTTGTTGTCAAGTGCCGAGAATGTTAGATTTTGAGAGACTGGTAAGTGGGACTCATTTATGTCCGTTAAAACATCTAATGTGGATTCAGCTTTTGTGTTTGGTATTATGAGCTAAAGGTTTGGTATATGAACAAAATAGATTATATGATAACTGAAAATAGCTATACTCATATTGGATCCGACGAATTCACATGTTATAATCACAGGCAGTTAGTGTTTTGTGATCACTCCGACCCATCCAACGATGGGCAAGGAGGCAACACACCAGATTGTCAACACAAGGCCACCTCGTTACGGTTCCTAGTTGTTTGGTTGTTAGTCCTATTTGGTTGGTTGTTGGGTACTTAGGCATATGAACTGCAAGGTTCATTAAGACCGTCAACGTCAAGCTGTATCAAGTAGCAGAAAAAAATTTAACGTTAAAGATAATTTTAAAACCACGTCCATTCACATTCCATGGTGGCTCTTGGTGTAGAGTTGTTTGGTCTCAAAGTCATTCGCACCAGCCAGTTCAGAGGTGGGTCATGCTTTTGTATTAGACAATTGTAGAATGAGCATATCTTGTGACATGATGATTCGAGAATGAGGTAGGGTGAGGCTTATCTTGGATGGGTTAATAAATATATATCTTTCTATGACTATAATGACACTTAATCCTTAATTTACTTGACTGGTTGCCTTAGTTATTTTGTACTATTTTCCCTCACAAGTGCAAGTATGCTTATTTAAACTTGATATTGTGTAAGCAAAATAACGTATGCAGCTGATTTTACGTTACCCTCCAGGTTAGTTCAGATGAGCCGAAGCGACGTTGCCATGGTTATCTCTGAACGAGGCACCTCCCCACGGAGGAGGCAACATCAAGCGCAGTCACGTCTAGCCACTTGGGAGGACGAGTCTGTGGTCTCAGGGGGCTGCTTTCCTGCACGGTTTTACACGGGGATTGGACTCCACAGCACCAGGTACGTCAAGGGCTTGTTTGTCACCTCAGACTGAAGCATTATTCCTGATTGTTTCACTTGTTTCAACAGTTTTTCAAAAGGGGTGTGGGAGGGGCATCTGCACTTTGATTAGGTGCTTCATTGTGTTGATTTGAACAAGTCTGGTTGGATAATGTTTGCGTTTGTTTAATTGTGGTGTAAGCTAGGATACCGTTGCACATTCCTCGCAGGTTTACATCTGTCAAAGACTGAACTCTCCAGACAAATGTTTCCTGCTTTGTTGACTTTTCATTGACTTCAGAGCGTAATTTTCTTAACTTTTTGCCTTACATTCTAGGTGACGGTACACATGAAGTGAAAGAAATTGTACGTAAATAATGGGAATGACCTTTGACACCACTACTGAGAGTAATCTTGCTTTTAGTTCCCTACACATGACTGCTTGTGTGTGTGTGTGTGGAACTAGCTTATTCAGATTATATGGTGACTATTCTAAATTGTGAAAGCAAGGTGAAGTAGCTGATGTGATATCCCTATACTTGACTTTCATCACTGCTACATTATGCACACTTCAAAGTGAAGGACCTCAGCCTAGCGACTTGGCACCACCGCTCGAGCCCTCATCGCCTCCCTACCTCGGCCAACCCCACAGTTTATCGAGGTCAATTTAGCCTTTCAGACTCGTCCTGTTCAGAACCTGCCCAAATTTTCCGTAGACGTTTACATTCAGCCCCTGAGTTTTAGCAGTTCCTAGTGGCATCTCTCAGGAGAAATGATGGACTGGAAATGTTTCATAGTTATGGCACTTGTTTCCTCAAAACTAGTACATCAACGCGATATTTAAACGCAAAATTAATGTTCAGGCCCCATTACAGTTTCTCATCTAATTTCTAACTAATTATTCAAACGTGGAAGAACTTTGTTCACTCGCGCAGTTCTCCACATGTATCGTTGATACGTCAATAATATCATGTACCACCCTGAGTCACGCCATTCTAATGCCTCAGGTGAAATAAATATAAAACAGCATCTCTTGTATTCATCAAAGACTTTGGGATAGTTTTCAAGTTCAAAGTTTTACCTGATAACCAGTAAAGGGCAGATGACTATTAACTGTAACGATACATATCCATTTGTATTCAAATCAGTTTTGTATCAATTTCAATATGCATTAGTAGATTTTTTTTAATGAAAACCTTTCCGTTAGACCCGCTAAGATACCAGATTGCGAGACGGCGATGTGTGCTACGGGTTGATTTATTGTTATCAAACATAAAATTTTGGGGGACAGTTTATTGTAAGTGCTTTGGCAAGCACAGATTTTCCTACGTCAGTGTTCTCAGAAAGGCCTGGCCTGGGTGTTGGCGAAGGTAAACAGTTATGGCGGCCGGAAAGGTCTCCACCATGACTGTATCGCCTGCGGTTAAAACAACGTTGAATGGCTGATAGAGCGATTTGCTGTGTATTACCTCACTTTTTGGTGATTATGGAGACTATGTCAGCATCGTTACTAATTTTCACGCGAAGGGTAACGCTGTAATGCTAAAATGAGCGAAATTGACATCTGTATTTTTAGGTATATCTCAGTTTAATGCCTTAAAGCTGTTAAGTTTGGAGATGAACTAGACGCCAATTACAAACATTCATGGTATAATTTCTTATGCTAATCTGTCATTTCTTTGTGCATAGTTAGTTGCCTTACAATGTTTGGATATAGTGAAAAATATATAGGTGGACGAATTTCAAAACCATATGATAGCTATGTTAAGCCGTATTTAAACATCACTGACTGACTAAGAATGCATCATGTCACTCGGAGAAATCAGATCGACTTTATACAGAAAATGATTATTTATGCTCGAAGATTAACACACTAGTCTCTCCCACCGTCTACAACACTACCCACTTTGTAATGATTGACCCAGGCTGACTAGGCTTACATGTTACCTTTTGTACACAGTTGCTAACGACCATTCGTACCATGCAAACCATTGACCAAAATTGTAGTTAAGCTGTTAGGCCTAACCTTATACCTGTGACCTGCTTCATATATTTTAACTCTGTGTTTGTTATAAGCCGACGGATGGTGGTATGTGTGGTATATTTGTATTTTGTACATCTCTTCACCTCCGTAAATAGCATAGGTTGTCATGTCTGACGTAAAGACCCTTGATAGTTAATGTCTTTTGTTGTTTAACATACTCTCTGGGATTTAGGACTGGTTTAGTTATATTATTTTGTACTTGTGACAGGCTCATTACGTTGGACTTAACAGGTTTAGAATATTACCAAGGACTTCACATAACTTGTTACTTGTTAGAGGCTCTGTGATATTAATTTTGACTTATCATGTGTTTGAAAACATAGATTTCGAATGTAGCTAAGAACCAGCAGAAGTGTTACTCTTAAAACCAGCGGCTACTCCGTTTTCTGTGATGGCTTTCAGGAGCTTTCTAGGAAATCCCAGATTACCCTGTGACTCATCTCACCTCCCGTCCATCAACAACCTTGCCTCACAACCATTGCACCACGGAGCGCATGAATTCCCGGGCACACACACACACACACACACACACACACACACACACACACAGGCATCATCCCTGAATGTTTGTGGTCATTTTGTGGTAATTACGTTATCTAAAATGCCTGACTCAGATTTCAGGAGCATCCGCGAAAGAATAAGCATTCTGATGTTCTGCTGTTCTTCATTTCTCTCTGCTACATTCATCCTCTCTTGTGTCTCTCTTTACTGACAATTTCCCTAATATTTTGTGCCTAATAGATTTGTCAATCGGTCTGTTATCTTGAACTCATTAATGATTTTCTGTTTGTTAACTCTTTTGCACTTTGCCTTCTGTAAGTGATAAACCTTATATTGATCAGTGTATTTTGTGTTACTTTCGGAAAATCCTAGAGGCGGTCAGTCATGTAATGACCAGTTAATGAAACAAGGTTTGGTAAGGCCTGCATTGTCTTCGAATTGAAGCTTTGTTAACTTTATTTCGGTGAGTATGTAATGAATTTGTACATATATTTCACATATTACTAACCAACTTGTACTTATGTAAAAAAGATTAGGGTATTTAATATAGTTAAACGACGTAATGATACAAGTGTAGTTAACGTAGAGACGCATCACCTTGCCCGGAGGAAGCACGCTGTTCATTGGGCAGAGGTGCTTCCTGCTGATTGGCCGGCAATTACAACCGCTCACTGTCCTGCTGGGACGATGCATCCGGGTGGATGACATCCAATAACCTCTACGTGTCAGTCTGTGAAAGCAAAATTATTTTCTAGGATAACTTTAACCTGACTCTGATAGTTTTTATAACATAGCCGTACATTGTGAATAAGTGGATTCTGATATTGTACGTAGGTGCATAATTATCTTGAACGCTGCTGTACTGCATGGGAACGAATGCAACACACAGACTGCGTTGCCACGACATCTTTGGCTTTTGATCTTTCCTTCCTCAATTATATATTTTTTTTTATTCTTAGACTCCGTCTTGAGAAGTTGGCTATTTTCGCTCAATAGCCAGATTCCTTGTTTTCCTACCTCCTGCTTTACCGATAGATTTATTTGTAAACTTCACCGTATAGTACATGCAAAGTTGTTTGTACCTTCAGTGTAAGTTTATAAAGACGGTGAGATAATTATCGTAGAATTAGTTTCATAAATTAATTTTCTTACTGCTGCTAATTTGGTACGTTACTTGGCATGTGCATTGGCTATCCTGAAGACACTTGTGGTGGCCAGGCTTACTTTAAGATGTGGTAAGTCCGAGAATTATGTGACTAATGATTTTATCAATGCAGTGTGCAGCGAGAGTGTAGTGGTGTTGACATGATTGATACTTGGGACTTGTTATGAACCTGAAGCTGAACTTGCCTGTTAATTTTAATCCCCTGAAATATGACGGTACGACCTCTTGATTTACCCATTAAGGATTAGGTGCTTAATCCTAATGTATTTTGGTTTTGGTAGTGATACTGTTGGTCCATGAGGAAGGTAACTAACCCATAAATCATGTTTATTACCTGGGACAAGTCTTACAAGTTAATTATGTCATTAGTAATACATTCCTCCTTAGGGGCAGTAGGTTTACCCCTGGCAAGGATGTGCTTCAAGTATGGGACATGATATTCACTAAGGTGATCGTTTAACATGAATTTGGTACGATCATTTCTGTAACGATTTTTTTTTTTTTTACAAAATCTCTAGTCTTAAGCGATAGCTTGTTATAGAAACATGAGCCCAGAACTGTCATTTCCACGTGATATTGACCAGTATTCACCGATATGCCAACCTCTTTGATTTGATAACATCTTTCCCCGTGTGTGGCTGACTGAATTTGGTTTCCGTTTGACCTAGTATCAATGTACTTCCTTCTGTAGCAATGTATTTTGCTGCTCGCGACTATGGCAAGTCGCACGAACGGTTGTGATATATCCTCTCTTGACGCAAAGGAGGCGGGAATTCTCTTCTTTCTCTCGTCTTTCCATCTCTTTCTACATTGTTCCGCCTTTACAGATCTAATAGCCAGGGAACTATAAGAAAGTTACTCATTTTTTTTGTATTTTTTTCATTACAGTAAAGTTCTTCCTTGTGGTAACAACCTAACCTTGCTATCTTTGATCATGGTAACGCCATACCATTTTTTTCTTGGTAACAATGTAACATTTTCACAGGCAGGAGTCACATACCTGCGCGGAAACGTCGGGGATTAAGACACATTCTTCTTACCAGAGCATAACACCGTGTGCAAGAATAGTTTGTGCGTGTTGAACAAAGCTTGAAGGTGGGCCGGGTAAGAATAGGTGGTGGTAGGATGGCACCGGGTGTTGCCA